>JAEMWC010001107.1:47500-75000 GCA_016490735.1 Pachyseris speciosa | reverse complement strand
TGAGGACACGTGGTTACTGGTTATGAAAACACACGTACCAGGAGAAGGAAAAGAATAGGCAAATGTGAATTACAGTAACATTGTTCATCCTCGTGGCAATCACTCAATTATAAAAACAAAAACATTTATTTCCAAGTTGTAAAAAGTAATGATAAAAAGTGAACTTCTTGTAAAGAAGTGCAAACACACTATTATCATGGGTACCTAGCCCGTTCGCTAAAGCAGACTCATTCAAACATTCGACTTCCTGTTCTTGGCCAACAAGTTCGCGCGAAACAAATCAGTCTTGAGATATGTTTGAAGCTAAAAATACTTAGCTTAAAAAAATCAAATACAACTGTGATCGGTGCATCATACAAGCATTGAAGAAAAATCTTGTCTGTAAAGAGAGTGTATTTTACCATTGTAATCAGCAAATTGCATTGTAGCGAAGAGATTTGTCGTGAACCCCATGAACGTGTAAACATACTGACATGATTCCACCAGGGCATCGTCAGTGCGACGAAAGAAAACTATTCCTTCCACAAAAATAAAATTTTAAATGTGTTTGGCGCTTCACAGAACCTTTGAAGAAAGATCTTATCTGTAACGACAGTATTTTACCGTTTGAATCAGTTCATTGTGCCAAAGAGAACTAAAGAAATTATTTTTCAGCGCTTCCCAAGGGATTCGTGCTGGCCTTCGGTATGCAAATGTAGCATAACATATGACAGCCAACTGTTCATGAGGTCACCACCGGTTTCCAACGGATTCTTATGAAACCTCGCATATTAAATGTTACTAAATGCTGCCTGATAAATTGAGCTATGGGGGTTGTTTTTTGTGTCGAAGCAAAATATGAAAAAAAATTATTATATTGTGTGACATTGTCGAAATGGTCCACGCGCCAACCTTGCTAGACGTGGGAAAACGAGTCCGCAGTGTCAACATTTTGCCTACGTTTGATCAGTGGTTTCTCCGAGTCGGAGACATTTGTAACATGATTTCTCTTGCGCCATGTTTTCGAATCTCCAAATATTTTCATTTGAAATGTAACATTCAATCAAACGGTACAAATTACAAACTGTAAACAGTAGTTATTCTCGTTACAACACATGTTTAAAAGGTGAAAATCGATTACAAGAACTCGAGTAAATCTTGAGGTGTTTTCGGTCTCACTTCGTGAGATTATTCCGAAAGCTTCCGAAAAGTCACGGACTATCTTACTCACGCTCCCGATGACATACAGGTTACTGCCTGTTAAGCTACAAAAAAAATAATATTGATACTTTACCAATCAATAGTACAATGTGCCTTTTAAACAACAACGGTGAAAACATTTTCTTGATACAGCGTCAATAGGAGCAATTCTCTGCACTGTCTACTGCTAACTGCCACATCAAGACGTACGGAGATAATTTGAAACTTTCCTTCTCTATGCGGCACCGGTGGAATGAAAACTCTTGTAATTTACTTCGTGCTCAGCCTCACTGAAACGCAAACTGAATTTACTCCACTTTCGTTGAGTTTATTCAGCTGGTCATCAATAAGGGCATTAAGTGGAGAAACCACAACAAAGGCCACAAAGACCTCTGGTATATTAAGCTTACAATAGATTTGTTCCGGATTTGTTCTTGGCATTGTTAATGATTGGTCTAAAGAGTACTTGTATTCAACAGACACCTCTATTAAGCGGACGCGGACACATCAAACTTGACTTTTATTGTTAAAAACCTGTATTAAACGAACACTGCTAAAAGGATGCCTGTTTTTTGTCCACGTTTTAATACATGATAGGTCATTTAACTTTGCCGACAAAAGAGTTGTGACATGTTTGTAGAAGAAACAGGAAATTTTATCTTTGTTGGCAGTCCAATTAAAAAAACGGGGATCAAATTAGTAACACGTGCCCTCGATGACAAAACATTTGTGTGGCAAACACACAAGAAATTTGTGTACCTAGAGACATCCTTCCTTCATCAATTTTCTGTCTCAGCCAGTTACATGAGAATGTGTCCCCTCGAAAAATGTTCTCGCAGGGTAGCTCCAAACCTTTTAATACTGAGAAATACTTAATACAGACGAATTCTAAGTGAGCCTGTTTTTAGCGGACATGTACCCCGTATTATGCGGACACTAGGAAGGGTCCCGAGGGTGTCCGCTTAATACAGGTTTGACTGTATAACCAAGCAATCCCTATTTTAAACAATAATTTCCTGCCACGCTTGCTTTGTTTTGGCTTCAGTTTGAAGTGTTTCTGTCCTCTGATAAGACAGCTGGCCAGTAATTAACAGCACGGTGAACAAAGGACTATGGGAAGTTCCATATATCGGTACTGACCTCCCTCGCGCTTGGCCATGTGAGGTCTGGGTACAAGACTAGCTTTGGCTATACCAAATGAATGTGCTAACCTTCTTGTCTGCTGTATTCTCTTTTTGTAATACTTTACACTGACAACCAGCAGCATGGCAACCAAGGACAAACCACTGATGGAAAACACTAACGTCAGGATACTTGACAGTGGAAGACCTGCAGTATCTGAAAATATTGATTACCATTAAATCTAAACTCTGGTCTTAGGATCTACTATGTCAGACCTACAGTACTGCAGTTACTTATCTAGGCTTCCATTTGTCCTCATGATAATATTTCTGCTTGGCTACAGGTTATACAATGTGGCTAGCCATAAGGGTACCTGAGCTCACTGAAGGTAAAACAAATTTAAGTAAATAAAAGGACCAGCTGTTTTGCCAGTTTGATTTAACACTATTAATATCATCAGTTCTTTATATTGATTAATTAAATGCCTGTGAGAGATTGTTCCTAGGCAAGTGCTTCAAAGCTATATAGCAACACAAGCTCTAAAAACCACTACTGTCTAAAAAACTGTACTAATCTGTGCTTGTTCTAGTAAATCAGTGTTGCGAAAAAGCAGAAATAATGAATACTTCGTATTTGGAAGGATCGCGCCCTGATCTCTCCCATTGTTGTAATTGAAGCAAGAACACCCTACATAGAGGAAGGCTGTTTAACCTGTGGTTTTCACTTGGTTCTAAATGATAACTTAGGTTGTACAGCACAGTAAAAGTCTACACCTGTAAGCATGTACAACATCCACATCAGCCCTCATAAGTCCATCCACCTACCTGCTATCAACTCAGTTTCGCAACAGTAACCGGTGCAACTCTTTTCTCAAGCTGTCTGGTAGGTCACTAAGTAGTTAGGCTTGCTGGTTGTTTCTTCAGTCAATGCTTTAATTGGCCAAATCTTTATATGGTAGTAGGATGATTGTTGAGGTGATCTGTTGCTAGATATTGTTTTTGTTTTCGAAAATTAGACGAAGCACTTGCACAAATCAGTTTTGGCATTAGATGTCTCCCATATAACTGACATTTTATGGGAAAAAACCACCAAAAGGGCCTTAAAATCATTGAACTATACTGTAATACACACCGACTTAATAACTTAAGGCTACTTAAAATGGGGTTCAGATTGTTTCAGGATGCTTCGATTGTTTCTGGACTCAAATTTCGTTGTTTAACTCTTTTTCTACTGATTGGTCATAGAAGACCAATGCTTTGAAGACCTGCAGCTTTCCCAAATCCCAGACTATGGTTGAAATGAAGCATTTTTATTGCAAAATGACAAGTTTTTCAGATTTCATCACCCTGGAAACTGACCGAAACTCCCAATTTTCAATTAATATGACTGTTTGTTCTCTTTGAAAACCAAAGTCGTGCTGGACAACACCAAAATTCACGCCACTTTGTCTTGTTTTTAAGACAAAAATTCCTATTGAAGTTAAAAGTTCACATGGCCAGCAAACTTCGACTCCACTCCTTGCAATTTGTTCCAATTTTTCCTGCTCACTCCCTTACCGCGATGTGGTTAACGCTATTTGATTTCAGTTGCTCTCACGGTCTTTAATTTTCACGTTAGTGACCCAAAGGAATTCTGGGATATTCTTGCCTAACAGCAGCAGGAAAGTCTGCCAATTTCAATTTCACGTATTTTTTTATAAGTGTCGAGCCGCCTGGTCCTGCTGGCAAAATATTGCACCAATTGCATCATTTCCAAGTCAAAACTTGCAAAAATTGCCATGCCAGGTCCCAGAATCCACTCACAAAACGACTAAAGACACAACTTCACTCCGTGAATTGCCATCATTCGCTCAAATAGTTTGAGCGGCCCACTTTGTGTGAAATTGCTTCTGACCTCTGCTTTCTATCAAAGGATGGCCTCTACCCATCAACCCAGTTTATGATGCCAGGCAGGGTGCTTCTGAGGTGGAAAACGACTCAAACAACACACTTATAAATCAAATAAGTAAGGATTCGTAGCTTAAGTGATCGTTTAGAAATAAATGACAGCTAGCGTGACGAGTGTGACAACAAAGATAGAGCCTTCGATGTGACTCAATCGTGAGACAAAAGATTAACTCAGCTATCATTTGAAACCACGATGACGAACACCTTTCATAATATCGTTTAACTCTCTTTCTACTGGTGATTTGGTCGCCTTTTTTGCAATTTCCAGAGGGTAGGAGGTGAAATCGACCTGGCTACTCCACATAAGGGGTTACCGGGGAGATTTTACTTCCAGTATGATGGACTGATTTACGAACAGCAAGAAGGAGCAGCCATGGGTAGCCCGGTATCCGGAGTGATAGCTAACCTCTACATGGAGGGTTTTGAGGAGCAAGCTTTGACATTGACGCCCTGTACACCTAAGATCTGGAAACGCTATGTGGATGACACCTTTACCATCTTAAATCGTGACAAAGTTGACTCGTTCTTACAACACCTCAATAGTCAACAGCCGACGATCCGTTTCACAATGGAAACTGAGAATGACAACTCAATTCCCTTCCTTGATACGTTGATCATCAATGATTCGAATGGATTCCTCTCTACCAGTGTTTACAGAAAGCCTACACACACTGACCAGTACCTAGCGTATGATTCACACCACCCGCAATCTGTAAAACGCGGTATTGTCAAGTGCCTGTACGATCGATCTTAACACCTCATAACAAAACCATCAGTTATCTCTCATGAAAAGAAACACCTCTCATCCGTCCTTGTTTCCAACGGTTATCCGTTTTCGTTTGTAAAAAATCTTACGAAAACCTAGGGACGAACAACCACTGAAGAGCCGGAACCCGGAATTAAATCTACTGTGGTTCTGCCATACGTCAAAGGCACATCGGAGGCTCTTTGCCGTTGCCTACAACAAGGCATACGGACTGTTTTCAGATCTGACACAACTCTTAGATCACACCTAGTGCGACCTAAGGACATTGTCAATCCAGTAAAACAAGACGGAGTAGTCTACAAGATTCCCTGCGAATGTGGTAAGGTTTATATTGGAGAGACGGGAAGATCTATGCATGAACGGATTGAGGAACATGATAGAGACATACGGCTTGCTCAAACCCAATCGTCCGCCGTTTCAGAACACAGCAATGCGACCAGACATTTATCCGCTCTGGGACGAAGTTCAATTTGTTGACCGACACCCACAGTGGTACACCCGCAGGGTTAAAGACGCTATTCACATAAGACTTCACCCTAACAACATTAACAGGGACAGTGGAATTGAAATTCCTGAAGCGTGGATGCCCACGATCAGACAACACAACAGCCGATCAGTACCAAAGCGGACCGTTGAGGGAACAATTGAAGGGCTGGGGGCATAAACTGCCTATGTGGAATTTTCGGCCGTTTTTTTATTTCGCTTGGATTTGTCCAAATTTTTGCATGTGAACTGCATTTTGATTCAAAAACATGGTCCCGTATTTTTTTTCACCGATTTCTTTTTCGTTTTCGAGAAATAACGTATGCAAAAAAACTCTACATAGGCAGTTTATGCCCCCAGCCCTTCATATGGTGGAGTATGCTAATTAACATTCATGGAAACAATGCCCAAGGGTATTCTTTGAGTGAAAGACTAAGCGCCAAATGCTCGTAACCGATTTAAGAGAACACAGAACGTTTCCGTTCAGTTAAGCCGGTTACAGACGAGCAAGTTTTCCTTGACAAGTTTTGACTTGACAAACTTTATTTGCTGGTGTGTAAAGACAAAATTGTCAAGTTTTTCCTTGACAAGTGCACTTGTTCAAAAACTAGCATGCTAGTTTTTGAACAAGTGCACTTGTCAAGGAAAAACTTGACACATTGCAGAACTTGTTCGTCTGTACGGGTCGACAAGGAAAACTTGTCAAATAAAATGTGGTCCGCTGTGTAATTGAATTGCTGGCTACAGTGAATACTTGCCAAAGAAAACTTGTTGGTTCGTTCACACCAGCAAATAAAACTTGTGAAGGCAAAACTTGTCAAAGAAAAATTTGTCGTTCATAAATATGAGCAAATAAAAATTGTCAATGACACTTGTCAAGGAAAACTTGCTTGTCTGTAACCGGCCTTAGACGTAATGCGCAATGTGTAGTTTTTGCTCAATCATAACACTCGACAAGCTTCCTTGGCACGAAAACAGTGCACAATATTCGTGGTTGACTTAAAAAAAAAACAGCGCACAGTAGCCTTGGTTAACCTCAAGTCAGCGCCCAAAGATTTTGTCCGACCTGAAAACAGCACTCACTCCGAAGAGATTCAGGGTTATTGTTGGGTTTAGGTTGGACTTAACATTAGGGTTAGAGCTTCGGCTAGGGCTAGGAATAGGGTAAGGGACATGGTTAGGGTTAGTGTTAATGTTAATGTTAACGCTAGCGTTAAAGTTAGAGAAAGCGCGGTTGTTTGAGTCCGAATCAGCTTAACTGAAGGGTTCGTCCGAGTCGAAAACAGCGCCTAGTTGCCTTAGTTGACTCTAAGTTCTTTCGGAAAGGCTTTGGCCGATATAACACAGCGCTAAAGTCGGTTGTTTGTCTTAAAACAGCGTACATCTTAAATCCAGCGTACAAAAACCTCGGTTGATTCTAAATCAGTACGCAAAAAGCTTGCCGATGGCTGAAAAATCACAAAATATTAAAGACGGCTGTCTTGACTTGAAGAAACTTTTTGGCAAGACAACTCCTACTGGTGACCTACACCAAAAATTTGAGTTAATCAGATGTTCTAGGACAAAAATTAAGAGTCCTAAGAGTACGCTGTTTTCCGTCGTGTTTCGTTTACTCAGAACGTTGTGTTGCGTAGTAAATGAAAACTTGCGCGTGGTTTCGTCAGTTGAAATGTTTTTGATGGATTAATTTTCATCGTCAAGTGGAACACAATGGAATGAAAATCTTTTAAAAATTAACGTAAATTACGACAGTTAAAGAATTTGACAGAAATACTTAACTCTTTTCTGAAATTAACTTGGCTCCAAAACGTAAAAAAATTTGCATGAAATTCAATCCCTTTATCACGCGTGATGGATTGTCTCATCGCAATGACTGTAGTCGCGCACAAATGTTTATCTCGCGTGATAATACTTTTTGCTGTAGTTTATTAGCCTCCATAGAAGCAAAAAACCGAGGCGATCAACGCAAAAGTGATTTATGTGTTAAAATTCGGCAGCGTGTTTACCAAATATTCATTCTCACTTGTTCATCAGTCACGGATATGTTACGAACCAACAAGCGCGGATGTTACAGCAATTCACCGGTTTGGCAGAGGTTGTGGGTTCGAATCCCGTACAAGCGTTTTTTTTTTTCGTTTTGTTTTGTTTTTTGGTTTCACTACTGCTTAAGTTGTGTTCATAACTGCGGCGATCGTTCACATTATCATCCGTTGTTTACGTACATCTGATTCACACAGACGAATCGCGAGGAGTACCGCTCAATACTGCTTTGAATGTTTGCCGTGCACGCCAATGCAACTTTTCCATGGATTGTGTTCAAGATACCCATCGAAAACGGGCAGACTTCACTTCGTGCCGAATGAATTCTCGAGTAGACACCAAGACTCCACGACAATGGCTTTAATCTTCGGCTGATAGCTTTACACATATTCTTCTTTACATCTGACAATCCTATAGTGATTGGCTGAACAACCAACTACTGTCTACCAGCAGCCGACTGACTGATTAAGTCCAAATATTAGGAGTTAAATACTCTATCTGTAGACCTGTTTGGGTTTACAGACTGTGGGAATATGAATTACTCTAGATGTTGCCCATTCAGGAATACCCAAACTTCCCAACGGGAACACACAACGAATATTGAACTTCCAAACAAATCATGGAGGTCCCAGCCAAGGTTAGCAGGAATTCCCAAACAAGCCCACAGCGAGAAATCACTACATAATTTGGAACTCACACAATTCATGCACGAGTTAACCTTGAACCTTAAACAATGGGAATAAGAATTATAAACATCAGCTTCATAACAATGCCTATAAACCATAGAAACTTGTGGTAAATTGCTTTTATATAATAATTCAGGAGACGTGCGAAATTTCCATTACTTCACTGGCACAATACACCATAACTGATTGACCAATCAGAGCACACGCATTGATTTGGTTATTATATAATATGAAATAGTGCTTATTATGTGCCGTTTATTGCTAATTTATTTCTTTGAAGGCAAGGTCTCAAAAGTGTTTCTCTTTTCATCACGCGCTGGCACGGCTGAAATGGCAATATGCTCCGTCTTAAACGCATTTCTGTTGATAGTGTTTCTAGAGCATTTTCATTACAAGGTGAAACTTGATAAATAATTGATGTGATTTAAATAATTTGTCTTCGTTCAAGTGAGTTATTTTATTTCAGGCCATTAAAATTCAAATCGAATTTTGCATTCAAAAGAGCATCCGTTTTCGTATTTAAGCTGCCGTCTTAAATTTAGAGACTGTTTCGCACCAAATGTAAGAATTCCAATTTAAAAGTTAGTATATGTTAAATTTCAGGGTGTCTCTTCAAGGTATTTTAAAGAATAATTTACGATGAAAAAAGACTAAATATTATTTTTATTATAATGCTTTCAAATGTCAAACATACTTATTTCCAAAAAGTTGATAAGTTGCACGTCAGTATTGTGGTTGAAAAAGAAAGTACCTAATTGAAATTGCTTGACAGGATTAATGTCTGGCAAAGAAGCCTGGCTAGTGAAAATTTTGTTTTGGATAGTCAATCAAACCTCTCATTAGCCACTGGGCTAGAAAGCTGAAAAGTTAGTCTCGAGCCCTGGAACACGTGCCATATTTGGCACTTTCTTTCATTCTTTAACCATATTTTCATTTTTCAATTAAGCCACCAGAATCTAGTCCACATTGAAAATAATTACTCGGGCGTCGTAGAGCGTCCAAGGTTAAAAATACCGTCCGTTCTTCTTTTTCGTCGTCGAATTTTATCCACAAATTAAACCTCACTTCTGGGGTTTCTGTGCAAGCGCTAAAAAAACAGACACGGAGAGTCACGCAAGCATCAGATCACGCCCCAGTTGTTTTTGAAGTTGTTTTTTTTTTAAACAATTTTTATTTGCTTTACATGACACAATATTTAACAATACTACATGTATAGATTACTTACAATAATTACATTACAATAATTACAATTACCTACAAACTCACACACACACACACACACAAGCGTGCATACAAACTAGAAATAAGACAGTATTGCTTACGTGTTGTTTAAGTAACATATCGCGTATATTAATTACTACAAGCATCGCTACAAAGGGAAAACTAACTGCTAGGATATGCTTACGCGAGACTTAAGCTATTAATATATTTTCTCCATTTAAGAATATGACTAGGCTCTTTGTTATTCAATTTAGCAATCTGTGATTCTAATTGATAGACGTAGGTTAACTTGATACAGAACACTCTCAAGGATGGTCGAACAGTATTTCTACGACAATCATAAATATATTGTTTAGCTGTAATTAATAACTGATTGAGTATTAAAAAGTCATCTTTCCTATCCCAAATTCCATAAAGCTTATCCGTTTGAGAGAGTTCTTCTAAGATTATACCCATATTTTTACACCAACAAATAAACTCCAGCCAGAAACTCTGGGTAAAAGAACATGAAAAAAATAAATGCTCAAGGGACTTGCTCTCTGCATGACAGAATGAACATAAAGGTGAGGCTATTAAACCAATTTTGTGAAGAAAGGATTTCGTTGTCAAGTATCTGTTTAGAATTTTATACTGGAATTCCCTTGATTTTGTGTCAAGGACCACTTTAAAAGGTAAATTATATATTTCTTGCCAATCTAAGTATACACTAGAGTAATGTTCAGTGAATTTTGATTGCGCAGTTGGGGTGGTTTCATACTTAGATCGTATTACACCATAAATGTTTTTAGAAATCAGTTTATCAAGCCGCATTTGTTCGTTCTTTAACCAAAGGTTGATGAAATCGTTGAGGACAAAAGCGTTTCCACCTTTGTTTCCACAGGACCTCAAAGAATTCTGCCTTTGCACCGGTAACGCATCGAGAATTTGCCTCAAATAAAACACTTCCATAGGAGTGAAGCCCAACCTATATGGATTCCCCTTGACAGTAAAATCATTATGATCACTTATGAGATCTTCAAGCGTGATTATTCCCTTTTCGAAAAAAGCATGGTGAAAAATTGACTTTCCATCAATGCAGATGTGTTTGTTGTTCCAAACAATTATGTTGGCTCTAGTGTTGTTATCCAAAATTTCAATATTTCCGGCCCCGGCTACAGAATACTCGGAGAGAAACTGAAAACATTCCTCGTAAAATTTTGGTAGTTTAATTGAAAGTTTTTTAATATCATATCCACACCCTAAAAGTAATTTCCCTCCTACAGGTTTTAAATAATACAAGAGGATTGTTTTCCAACTGTTTGGTTGAGCGTCAGCAAATTTTTTACAACACATGATTCGCTGTGTTTTAATGATTGATTCCAAGTGTGGTGCTCTTAGTCCACCATTTTCCACATCACTTATAAGGGTTGAGCGTTTAACTTTATCTTTTCCTTTCCAAATAAAATTAAAAATAATTTTATTTGCTTCTTTAATTATGTCTATATGTATACATACTAAACCAGCTCTATACATAAAGATTGGTATAACAAATGTCTTAACAATTTGAATTCGTCCGATAATTGTTAGATTTCTCCAGTTCCAAAGATGCAACTTTTCACGAATGGATTTCAGAATATCTTCAAAATTCAGCTTTTTCCAAAGGATTTGATTATACGTGAAATGAACTCCTAAGATTTTAACAGCCTTCTTAATGGAAATATTTCTAACGGAGGATACTGCAGGAGCTACTTTTGGATCTTGTTTTCCCAAGAACATTGCCTCCATCTTTTCATAATTAATTTGAAGACCAGAACATAAAGTAAAACTTTCCACAGTGGCAAACAAAGCATTAAGCGAAGTGTAGTTTTTAAGAAAGACTGTCAAATCATCTGCAAAAATCTCTAATTTTATCTCTTCTTTGTCCACCAAAATTCCTTGAATCTCTTTGTAACAGCGTATGTCAATAGCTAAAATTTCTAAACAAATTATGAATAAATATGGCGATAATGGATCGCCTTAACGAACACCTTTAAGAACTTGAAAGGGGGTTGTTGTGTAACCGTTATTCATAACGGCACTAGATATGTTATTATAAAATGTTTTTACCCAATGAATCAGAGACGGGCCAAAGTTAAAAGCAGAAAGCGCCTTGAACATAAATCTGCGACTGACTGAGTCAAATGCCTTCTGGAAATCTATAGCCACTAATAGTCCGTTAATCCCTTTCCTTTGCGTGTACTCTAAAATGTCATCTATAGTTCTCACTGCATCAAGAATGGTTCTATCTGTCACATAGGCATTTTGATTGAAGTGTATTATGTCAGGTAGCACCTTCTGAATTCTTGTGGCAATAGCTTTCGAGCCAATTTTAGCGTCAACATTTATTAACGAAATAGGTCGCCAATCACCAATTTTTCGATTATCTTTCCCTTTCTTTTCAATTAGTGTAATAACAGCTTGCTTTTGAGTGTTTGACAATTCGCCGACCTCATATGAGTAGTTAAGACAATCAACCAATAAATTGCCTAAGGAGTTCCAGAACGTTTTATTAAATTCATCAGTGAGGCCATCATTTCCGGGTGATTTGTTATTT
This sequence comes from Pachyseris speciosa, assembly GCA_016490735.1. Classification (NCBI taxonomy): domain Eukaryota; kingdom Metazoa; phylum Cnidaria; class Anthozoa; order Scleractinia; family Pachyseridae; genus Pachyseris; species Pachyseris speciosa. Next base: position 62,985 of record JAEMWC010001107.1, on the reverse strand, counting down.
TCGAATGAATTCAGGCAATCAAAGCATTCCTTCACTGATAACCTTCCTTCGCAAAGACAACTCATATCGGGGGAGAGTTTAGGTATCTCTGGTCTGTGAAGTAATGGGTGATATTCGTCTAGCGATTCTTCATTTGCCGCGTACAAATCGGAGTAAAACGTTTCAATCTCTTTCATAATTTTTTTTGGGTTTGTAGTGACCGTACCATCACTCGTGAACATTTTTCGAATACAGCTCTTTTTACCTCTATGAGATTCTAACCCCAAAAAATACTTGTTGCTTTTCTCCCCCTTTTCGTACCAAGTAGCTCTGGAGCGGATTATTGCTCCTCTGGCTATATAATCAAAATGCGAATCATATTTCATTTTTAAGTCTTCCATTTTTTCAAGATTAGATTCCGATGGCTCGGCTGCCAGCAACTCTTCGGCTTGTTCCAAGGATGTCTCAACCTCTATTAGTTTTTGTCTTTTTCTATATGCCTTTTCTTTGCTAAATTTCATCGTGAATTGTCTGATTCGATATTTAATTAGATCCCATAATACTCTTTTATCGTTTACCTCTTCGAATTCCTCTAGCCATATGAAGGACCTCGCATCTGTTCATCTAACGTATTGAAAGAAATAGTTATTGCTGAATGATCTGTTTTGATGGCCACTTTGATATTCGCTTCCTCTACCTCATCTTGACAGACATCGCTAATCAACCAGAAATCTACTCTTCTTTGGATGAGGAGCTTTTTCTGCTTCCAGGTAAAAGCCTTACAATCGGGATTCCGGATTCTCCAGATGTCAACTAAGTCAAAATTAAGACACATGTCATTGAGAAATTTAGTGGATTCTTTCTCTTTTGGCGTACCACCGGACCAATCAAGATCTGGGTCAGTGAAAAAATTGAAGTCCCCTCCGATGATAATGTTCTGATTTTGGTCAGCAACAATGCTGTCTATTTTTTCCTGTAATTTTTCGAAAAAAGAGCACTGTTCTTGTACTTTATTAGGTGCGTAAATATTCCCCATAATGTAATCGTTACGAGTACTCTGGCATCAAGCAATATGAAACGTCCCTTACCATCAATTAGTGCCGACTTCATCTCAAATTCTAAATTGTCTTTCACAAGTACCAAAACCCCACAACTGCGATTTGAACCGTGTGCGAAAAACATGGGTCCCTTCCACTGACATTTCCATGCATTTTCAACATCTTTCGTGCTATATGTTTCTTGTAAAAAGATAATGTCTGCATTTTGCTTTTGAAGCCAAATAAACAAAGCTTTCCTTTTCTCCAGGGAGCGAATACCTCGGACATTTAAAGAAAGCATTGTAAAATTAATACTAATGAACTTCTCGAATGGTTGATGCTATTAATTTCCTATTGTTTCCCAACATAGCATACATAGAAAGGAATATACAAGGCAAGAAGAATACAATATTCCAACTAAAACACTTAGCAATTTGCACTTTGCGCGATAGTGCTGCACATACAGAAAAAACACCACAAACACACAATGATTTTAAAAGGCCGCTAGAATGATTCCCGCATGCGACCATGCGAATTGGACTCTCACTTAGCTAGGGGTAGAGAAATTAAACAGTAAACCCCGGCGATATCCGATCTACTTCTTCTCACTACTCTTTGAACTCCAAAGTCAGAGGATATAAAAGAAAAAAAAAGAAAAAAATATAACTAAGCGTAAATAAATATAGCACCTACTCTTTAGCTCATACCTAGACAACAAGTTTGCCATCGATGAAGAGTTTATCTGGCTCAGACTTACTGAACACTGCCTTTTTTCCTGCTTTTCTGGCCTCTCGAAAGGCTGGCATGTGCTTCTTTCTTAACTCGATCAGTTCTTTAGGTATATCATCGTAAATCGTGAAATTAGTGTTTTTCAGTTTGAAGGCTTTTCTCGTTACTCTTTCCCGGTCAGCATATCTTAAGAATCTTGCGATAATCATACGAGGGCGGTCACCCTTCTTTCCAATGCGATGCACTCGTTGAAAAGTTCTATATCATCGGGATTTTGAATGCCAAGCTTCGTCGAATGAAACTCTGCTAAGACTTTTCCTGTATCTTCCTGGCCCTCTCTACCCTCCGGGATGCCTGCAAATTTTAAGTTTTCCCGCCGGCTGTATGCCTCCAGATAAAGAATACTCTTCTGTAACTCCTCTCTTGCTTCCTTCAAATTAGCTTCTGTTTTATAGGCTTTTAGTTCCAACAATTCGACTTTACTGTGAGCAAAATCGACGCTTTCTTTAACTTCATCAACAGAATGTTCTAAGTCCGCATGCTTTTCCTTCAAAGCATTGAATTCACACCTAAGTGACGCCCACGAATTTTCAATTTCACTCAACTTCGTCGCGAATTTTTCCATTTTCTCTTCAATACTGTCTAACTTGTTTATCTTCGCTTCTATTGCGTCAAGTTTTTGAACCTTGAGAGAAATTTGATCCATTCTCTCTAATAGCTTTTCTGCCATGTCGAGCTCTTGAAATACTTCGTCACTTTCATCAACTTTGTCTTCCGTCGCGTTGATAGCGTGGTCCTTCAGTCTTTTCTCGTCGGGCAAGTTGCTGGAGCTTCCAGAAGATGACCTACTGTAAAGCTTACGTTTAACGTTTGATACTAGTAGGTTATTTAAAGACATTTAAAGCGTTCACTTGAAATAGACACAAGTCCTCGACCGGAGTTCCAAAAAAAAAAAAAAAAAAAACGTGACTACATCGCCATACCTCGAGCCCAGTCCCATAAAATGATAGAGTTTTTGAAGTTGTGTAAATTTTTCAAAACAACGAGAATACCACCTGCTGGATTATTCGTCGATTCACCTTTTGTTTTTGAGGTCTGAACAACTAATAAGTTAAGAGAAGTGTCTAGTATATGAATGTTTGCAAGTTCGAATTCTCGAAGGAATTTCAGAGGGAAGGTCAAGATGTTTGCCACACGAGCTAAAAATTTTTGCGTGTCACCAAGTCGGCTCTTAAAGTGTGTCCAAAATACAAGGAAAATGTAAACAGGAGAATTAGCGAATTTCCAGACGTTCAAAATTTACACTTTGTTTATCGGATGGCCATGAGAGCACAATTATTTTTCCATAAAATGGGAAGGAGAAACGAAAGTTGTTTCTAGCATTAATACGACAAAGTTATAAGATTTTATAGCGTCAGATAATTTTGCCGTCTCATAGCGTTCTTTTCATGGCTTATTAAAAACTCGTTCAAACGTTTGCTAGTAAATATGGAAATTTGGCAGCATGGGGCACCGAAAATCATTTCAATTTCTGTTTCAAAGGCGAGTTAAAAATTTTTGCATGTCACCAAATCCAGCGTGTCGAAATTGGCATTAGTAAACAAGAGTAATTGCGAATTGCCCCGTTCGAAATTTTCGCTTTGTTTATCAAATAACTGAATCACCAATTATTTTCCTACAACATGAACAATTTCAGCTTTAAGGGGAAGCAAAAATTATGTTTCAAGCATTAATATAGATAAAGTTATGAACCGACAATCATGATGTAATTCTATTATTCCACCAAGATAAGAGGAATCGACCTCCTGCGCGACCTTAAAGCTCGATAAAGCGTGTCCAAATTAGCATTTGTAAACAAGAGAATTAGCAGATTGCCGCGTTCGAAATTTTTGCTTTGTTCGCCAGATGACTGCAACAACAATTTTTTTTCCATTAAGGGGACAAATTCAGCTTTAAAGAGAAGCGAAAATTTTATTTCTATAGTTAATATACACAAAGTTATGGAATTTAGAACCGCGTAATTTTGAGGTCTCAAACGGCTCTTTTTCTGTCATTACGCCTATTATAAACTTTATCATCATATTACAACTGTCAATGAATGCCTCTTAGAAGGCCGAGTGAAGGCCAAATTGGCCTCTTGTTATAACCTAAAAGAAATTTCAAAAGGACCAAGATGAATCAAAATGAACCAAACACTTTTTACAGTGGTATAAACGCCAATGATGTAACAGGTTCTGTGGCTCAGAAGAGCAATAACAACACGACTAACATTAACCGATCACTGTCTATATAATCAGTAAAAAGAGACCTCATGCCATGAACTAATAACATACTGATACAATTCATGATGAACTCATAACATACTGATACACAATACACCTGACCATGAATGGTGATAATTTCAAGTCAGTTTATGGAAACGTCAGTGGTTCCCACGTTCACCTAGAGTAGGCTGCTTAATAAAAGAAACTAGCAAATTAGAAATTCTCACCGTCTTCTTTTGTTCTTGCAATGACTACAGAAGTCTTTGGGCCATCGCCAGCAGAAGTGTAGGCTAGGACGTCAAATTCATATTCTGTAAATTTCTCCAGCCCATAAACAGTTTTTTTGAGAATTTCAGCACTCTCAAACAACAAAGTGGTTGTTGTGTTGGCAGCTGAGCCCTTCTGTTTATAGAACAATTTAAAGCCTTTGACCTTTCCATTCCTAGATTCTATAGCTGGTAACTCCCAAGATGTAAAAATACTGGTAGAAGTTTCTGCAGTCGCTGAAAGGTTCCGAGGAGCTTCTGAAGGAACTGTATGAAGGGATCAAGAAGATGATACATACAAAATAATTTAGTATGCTATAAGTCAGGTATGTATAGAAGGTGATCTTAGTTTCAGTATGAAGATACTCACAGGCAAAACCATTCAAGCTAGGTATCAACCTTTGGCGATAAAATAGTTCCAAAAACATACAGTATTTAATCAGTGAAAGTTAGTTCTCATTCTCCGTGTCTGTCAACAATTAATAATCAGAACACATACGTGTAGTTCCCCGAAAATTACGAACAACAGTTGTTGCAAAAATGTGATTTTTCTTTCTTTTTTTATTTACTTACTTATTTGCAAAGAAAAGACAAATTACAAGATATTACAAGAAGGAAATAAGATACATCAGTACAAGGACTACACGCACACAAACACACACACACACACATGCAATAATGCAACATCCGACAGCAACAGCATACAGGGGCAAGAGATCGCGTTCTCTAGACTTAAGCTATTGTTTTCTACAGTACTAATGACAGGTAGAGAAAAAGTAATTTGGTTGATAAATCAGTTCTGGTAAAATTAAGAGGGAAAAGAGATGTGATGTTCTTGGGAAAGGAACTTGTTCCATTTCTTATAATGGAAAGAGAGTTTGTTCTTCTCTTTAGCGATTCAATGCTCCAATTCATAAACTGCTTTCACTTTGGTTAAGAGCACTGGACAAGAACACTCACTTATTACGGGCAGTTTTCTTTGTCCCGACTACTAAAAAGATCTTATATTTTCTGTTAAATTAGCCTGCTTAATACAGACACCTAGATAATATGGACACCTTGGCATGTCCCTTTGGTGTCCATATTAAAAGGCTACCACTGTAGTACAAGTCTATACATAAATATGTTGTAGGTCAAAATGAAATTCTGGAGAAAATAATTTGAACCTTGGTCAAAATGAAACTCCTTTGTTTTCTAAGCCTAATTATTCATCAGATGAATCATGAATAATTAGGGTTAGAAGACAAAGGCTGGAATAAATTATTATTTTCATTTTGACATACAGCTGTAGGTTAAAATCACTTTGACCTGAATTAATTTTCATTTTGACCTACAACATTATACATGACTGTATATCTTATCAGTATGGGTTACATCAGGCTGAGTAAAATTAAGGATTAATATATTACCTGTGTTTTGAGAAGTTGCTGAGACTGTGAGGGCAATTTTTAGCAACTTCTGAATGATACGAATGATATTAATCCATAATACATAACAACAATTAATTGCAATAACATGTTTATAGTGCTAAGGGCAAATTTTTCTTAACTCTTTCGAGAGGCATGCAAAAACAGTCAGCCAAGTAGATAAAAACACTCATTTGCTTGCAAGCAAAACAAATAAGCAGTTGAACCACTTCTTTTCGTCCAAAACAAGTATAGTGATCCTGTTTGTTATTTACGTCCAGTTGAGAGATCATATACAAGTTTCATTTCCAAATAAAGGAAATAACGATTAAACCAAAAGTTAAGCTTCAATTTATTTTATTCAACTGTGCTGTAGATGATTTTTTACCACTTGAAAGTATGCATCCACTTCAAAACGTGCATCCAAATATAAAAATAGCAAATGATTTGTCCATCACCTTCTATAGTATCTTTTCTAGGTAGCACTTGATCTTTCCGCCTTTTTTAACGAATACAACCCAAGTTAAAAGAAAAACTTCGAAAGAGATGAAGAAGTTGTTGTGCTCAAAATGAAGAAACCAACTGAATAAGGGGCATCCAATGACAAGTTTCGTCAGATATCTGTTCAGTGGAGGGTCGTTCACCTTAGGCTTTTGGTATAGATTAAAGAGTGCACTAGGATTTTCTTAACTGAAACGTGGCCTAAAAGATTTGTAATGTGGAGATCATAGCCTATGAGGTTTTTGGAAAGGTCATAATTGCTGTTTTTGGCAGTCAAAAACGTCAGCTAGCATTTTTGAAAAGAAAATAGTTCCCTAGAGTTCTTGGAAAGTTCATTTCAGCTAGCATTTTCTCAAAGGAGGAATTTGTTCCCTAAAATTTTCGGGCAATTAAAATTTCAGCTAAGGAATCCGAACAGATCAAATTTTTCTAGCTAACCAAAAAAATCACTTTAAACAAACTTCGAACACCATAAGGTGCTTAAAACTGCCTTTCTACAGCTTTTGTTTGATTTGCTTCGTTGGGTGCCCCTGCTGAATGTGAAAACAATGTGTTCAACCAATCAAGGGCGAGTATTTCCGGTGCTCGACCAATCAGGAGCAAGTAATTTTGCCCTCTTCAGAAGCAAATTTAAGAAAAATGCCCTTTTCTTCAACCAATCAGCATTTTATCTTTATCTTTATTGTTTTTTCATACCATACAAAGTGAAACAGAGGTTGGACCAAAGCCAGAGGCTTAAATGGCTCTTGGTCAGAGACAAAGACTATTTTACAAAGAACAGTAGACTAAGCTGGTAACAAACTTAAATAAAGAAGACAGGTACTTGTAGACCAACAGAAATACAAAACTAGTGACAACAATCCAGGTATAATATCAGAAGTTCAGTATAATATTCACAATTGGTAGCTCAAAGATTTAATTCAGGCTTAAGAAGTACAATTTAGTGTTGTTGTTTTTTTACATTATTCGGAGAAGAAGTAATTGTTTGTAAGAGTAGGTATAAAGGTTAGCAAGATGTCGCAGTTTAATCCAGGAAAGTTTATTTCAGAGCCCAGCGAAGAGAACTTTTACGATTTAAAGAAAGATGAGCTTATTTCATTAGGCAAACATTTGAAGGAAGAAGTTAGAAAGGACAATGTCATTGTTGACTGCCCGTCAAGAGTGTGAGTTCATTGCAAGAAAGTTTTGCAAACTTTCTTTTCTTGAAGGAGGAAGAAGGAGGGGAAATTGTAAATGCTAAGTTTCTGGTAATTTCTAGAATGTTAAGTCACGCAATGTTTGTACCAGAACCTTCTACCCTCACACTAAAGAACAATTTAGAACATTCTACTGAATGAAGTAATTACAATGTAATGCTACCTAAACAGTTGTGTTAGAAGTTCCAAGAAGGTTCTAGAATATTAATTAATTGTATATGAGGATTCCACTAGGAAGCGGTTGTTGTTGGTGGTGGCTGGGTGCAAGCCCTCCGCAATAACTGATATACTGGCTATAACCACTATAACCCAAGCTACTGTGGACTACTATAAAGCAAGTGATCGAGGATGATGCTATATTCCAAGCTACTACAGAGTTCTACGGGAAGTGATTCAGTTGTGGATGTTCGTTGTGGACTGCAGCAGTCAGAAGATGAAATATAAAGTGAAGTGGAAAAGATTACACAGCTGAAAACTAGAATTGCTTGTTATGATGGGTTGCTGTTGTCGGCAAAGACCGACTGGAGAAGCTATACCGAGAGAATCATAGAGTGCTATTGAAGAACTTCATTTAAGGTCAAGTGGATCGAGATTTCTTCGGAGACATGGACATTTATTGTGGGTCTGTGTCAGTGATGACTGAAGTTTTAGCAGTAGGCTTAAGCTAGTTTGATAGCAGATTGTATTGTTTAGAAATCACTACGTTGTAACTAGGATTTAATTACGTATCGTTAAATAAATAAGCTGGGTTTGTAGAAGAGTTTTGCAGTATATCTTTTCTGTCGGTTGAGTGATACCGTAACAAGTAGACGAGTAACATTCGTGTCTACCACAGATTAAATCCAGATTTTACCATCTCGGGGATTTTTATAACGTTCCTGTTAATAATTAAGCTTTCTTCAAAGATTTTGACAGTTTTCTGCCTTTTAGAGGATACAAACTTCTGGACTCATTTGTTTCGATAACTTTAAATTTTGCATGATTCTTAATTTCCTTCCTTGGTTAAAGAAACGGCAGTTTCCACCATGTTTAAATAATGTCCTTCAGGCAAGTACCCTGCGAGCAGAGTCTCCTTTGATCTTCCTAGAAAAATCGGGAAGATTCCTCTTCCTCTTCCCAATTTTTCTAGGAAGATTGAAGGAGACTCTGCTCACAGGGTATCAGGCAAGCTGCTTGTAGGAAATCAATCAAACTGAGCTCAGATTTTAAAATAACAGTGTGGGAAAAAAATGTTTTAGGAGGCATTTGGCTGCGACTTTGAATTGCTCAGTGTGCAGTGTTCATGTTATATATATGTAAACATGTTATATATATGTAAACACCACACCCTGTTCATGTTGCGTCCTATGAATAATTGATGAAACTTGTGTTTGTTCTAGCCCTTGCAACCTAGCTTCCTTGACTCATATAAGGGTATGTTTTGCTTAGGCACGCAGCATTTGTAAATGTAGAAGATGAAAAGCGGAAAAGCTTCAATGCAATGAAACGCCCCTATTGACCTAACGCCCCACCCACTAAGTTACTACTACCCTAACTACTGTTATTAAAATTAAATATTGTATGCTAAGTGAAGAGAGCTATGCTAAAACTGTTTTCTATTCTCTTACCATCTTCTTTTGTCCTCACCACTTTAACCAAACTCAGTCCATCTCCAAAAGAGTTAAACGCCAGTAATTCGAATTCGTATTCAGTGTATGTTTTAAGTTCAGTCACCTTGGTTGTAAGAATTGCTGAACTTTTAAAAGCCAGTAGGATAGGGGGTGGTTTAGAGTCTCGCTCCCTGTAGAACAGTTTAAATCCTGTGATTTTTTCATTAAGGGCTTTTGCCGGTGGTGGCCTCCAAATGGCAATGACGCTGGTAGAGGTTTCTGCAACCACAATAAAACTGGAAGGCGCCTGAATCGCTGAAAAAAATAAATACCAAGTTAAGCCAATGGAATCTGTAAATCCAACTTGCGTGGCATACATAGCCAGCAAACTTCATAATGAAGCACGGCTTCCGGAATCACCATAAACTGGCTGCTCGACCTGTATCAAAACTAATTGAAGGGCTGGGGGCATAAACTGCCTATGTGGAATTTTCGGCCGTTTTTTTAGTTCGCTTGGATTTGTCCAAACTTTTGCATGTGAACTGCATTTTGATTCAAAAACACTGTCCCGTATTTTTTTTCACCGATTTCTTTTTCGTTTTCGAGAAATAACGTATCCAAAAAAAAAAAAACTCTACATAGGCAGTTTATGCCCCCAGCCCTTGATATGGTGGAGTATGCTAATTAACATTCATGAAAACAATGCCCAAGGGTACTCTTTGAGTGAAACACTAAGCGCCAAATGCTCGTAACCAAAATAAGAGAACACAGAACGTTTCTGTTCAGTTAGACGTAATGCGCAATTGGTCGTTTTTGCTTAATCATAACACTCGACAAGCTCGCTTGGCACGAAAACAGTGCACAATATTCGTGGTTGACTTAAAAAACAACAGCACACAGTAGCCTTGCTTAACTTCAAGTCAGCGCGCAAAGATTTTGTCCGACCTGAAAACAGCACTCACTCCGAAGAGATTCAGGGTTATTGTTGGGTTTAGGTTGGACTTAACATTAGGGTTAGAGCTTCGGCTAGGGCTAGGGATAGAGTTAGGGACATGGTTAGGGTTAGTGTTAATGTTAACGTTAACGCTAGCGTTAAACTTAGAGAAAGCGCGGTTGTTTGAGTCGAATCAGCTTAAAGGGGAACTACGGGATAAAAATGCCTGTATTTCAGGTGTTGGGCCTTTAGACCGTGTTTCATTTTTTGACATTATCTTTTGCTGTCGGCGTATTTCAACCCCGAAAAATAACCAAAACGACGGACCAAAAATGCAAATAGAATGCCGCCATCTTGGAATCGGACCGCCTGCTCAGAAGGCGGTCAGCGTATAGTCGCATGACGTCACAGCGTCAAACGTAATGCGATATTTGCGCGTCTTCCAGTTGTGTATACTATTTTGGATAAAGGAGAAAGGATTTATACGCTTGAGGATTTCGTTGTTGTGATGGCCAAATGTGGGTGCAACTCGAACAGTTTCGACGGGGAGAGGGATTCTGAAAGGTTTACTATCCAGCCGTACCAGTTTGAGCCAAGGATAGATTCAGACGAAGCTGACAGCAACCCAGAAGAAGGCGTATCTGGCGACGAAAGCGACAATGAAACCACAAACCCGCGACTGCAAAATTCAGACTGGTATGTGAGATTAATGATCGTGAAGGCTTTGGTTTTGTTGTCACTAATAGCTTCACCGACCTTATTCTTACAGATGAATGGTTAATAAATTTATTTTGACTGAGCTGTATCGTTCTTATTTGTGTATTTGCCTTGCTTTGTGGTGCTTTGTGTACCTATAGTTACAATAGCTGCGTTCTCGATTATTTAAGACTTACAGAGAATGGCATTTAACAAATTAGTAGGTGACAAGCTATGAGTCCAGTCGGAATACCCTTACAATTAAGCGACCGATACTCTACCCCGGGTTGAGACGTTTTACGTCGATACAAAGTCGCTTGGAAATTAATTTGAACATTGTTGTGGTTTGAGTAGCCGCCGCTTTCCTCAAGAAACAAAACCGAGCGGCGAGAAGGGTAATAGAAGCTTAAGGGTTCGTCCGAGTCGAAAACAGCGCCTAGTTGCCTTGGTTGACTCTAAGTTCTTTCGGTAAGGCTTTGGCTGATACAACACAGCGCTAAAGTCGGTTGTTTGTCTTAAATACAGCGTACATCTTAAAGGGGCAGTGTCACGCTATTGTACCGTCACTTTAAAAAGCTTAAAACTGCCAATGCATCAGTGGAAACCTTAAAATAATGGTCTAGTTTTGTTGCCAAAGACTGTAGTACTGCATTGACACCATAAACTCCTGTATTCCATGTAAGATGACGAGGATGGAAATGGATTGAAATTTGAAAAAACTTGCCAGTTTTTTCAAAATTTCAAGCTATGCATTGAAAAATCACCAAAAAAATTATTATGGTTAGCTCTTCCTGCTAAAATTTCATTGAAATTCATCTTGCTGATTCTGTAGGAACACTTTTTGCACGATAACAGGTAAAAGGCAGTAATTTTGGCAGAATTGAACCAAAAACAGCAAAAATCCCGGTGACAGTGCTCCTTTAAATCCAGCGTACAAAAACCTCGGTTAATTCTAAATCAGTTTGCAAAAAGCTTGCCGATGGCTGAAAAATCACAAAATATTAAAGACAGCTGTTTTGACTTGAAGAAACGTTTTGGCAAGACAACTCCTATTGGTGACCCACACCAAAAATTTGAGTTAATCAGATGTTCTAGGGCAAAAATTAAGAGTCCTAAGAGTACACTGTTTTCCGTTGTGTTTCGTTTACTCAGAACGTTGTGTTGCGTAGTAAATTAAAACTTGCGCGTGGTTTCGTCAGTTGAAACGTTTTTGATGGATTCATTTTCATCGTCAAGTGGAAAACAATGGAATGAAAATCTTATAAAAATTAACGTAAATGACGACAGTGAAAGAATTTGACAGAAATACTTAACTCTTTTCTGAAATTAACTTGGCTCCAAAACGTGAAAAATTTGCATGAAATTCAATTCCTTTATCACGCGTGATGGATTGTCTCATCACAATGACTGTAGTCGCGCACAAATGTTTATCTCGCGTGATAATACTTTTTGCTGTAGTTTATTAGCCTCAATGGAAGCAAAAAAACGAGGCGATCAATGCAAAAGTGATTTATGTGTTAAAATTCGGCAGCGTGTTTACCAAATATTCATTCTGACTTGTTCATCAATCACGGATATGTTACGAACCAGCAAGCGCGGATGCTACAGCAATTCACCGGTTTCGCAGAGGTTGTCGGTTCGAATCCCGTAGAAACGGTTTTTTTTTCGTTTTGTTTTGTTTTGTTTTTTGTTTTTTTCGTTTTTTTTCGTTTTGGTTTCACTACTGCTTAAGTTGTGTTCATAACTGCGACGATCATTGACGTTATTATCCGTTGTTTACGTACATCTGATTCACACAGACGAATCGCGAGGAGTACCGCTTAATATTGCTTTGAATGTTTGCCGTGCGCGCCAATGCAACTTTTCCATGGATTGTGTTCAAGATACTCATCGAAAACAGGCAGACTTCACTTCGTGCCGAATGAATTCTCGGTAGCGTTTCCGAAGTCTTGGGATTTGTTTCGACCAACTATTTCACGGCTAACAGTAAAAGCAAGCTGGGATTTCATGTCATGAGTGGTTTCAAAAAATGCGCTCTTCAAAATTAATGAACAATGGAAACCTCGGTGCAGCAGCTAGACAGTTTTCAAAGTCATTTTATAAGGTAGAGTTTTTACTGAAAACAAGTAATAATCTGCCCCAACCCACCGACTTCAGACAGCGCCCTCTTTGACCGCAATGAATTCTGGGATCATTGTCTGCTCCAAGGGCGAACAACAAGACTCTTCAAACAAACACTTTTCGCCCAAAGTCCAAAAACCACTCTCGCTTTCCCAGCTTTCAGCACCGCAACCTTTGAGAAATGGACCAAGACTAGCAATGACGCGCCGCTTTTGAGACGAGAGTTGTTTTCAGACATTTTCCACCTGGCTTCTACTCTGTACTCCAAAACCCGACAGTCAACTTAAGCTTATATCTCATCGTGATTTGGTAAGCACAGAGAAAACGCTGACTGGATTCTTTCAGAAGCGTTAAAAACTTGCGGATCTCCAGACTTTTAATGACGTGTTTCGATCACCAGGCGGGAAGGCAAACCGATAATGCAGCTAATATAAATAGCGATCCACAGCTCCAGCACTCACGTAAGTTTCGTATCCGATTAGCTTAATCGATGTTTTAACCGCCAAATTTACAGTCTACGTCACACTATCAAACAATCCTTTTCCGGTCAATCATTTCACGTCCAGTTTTAGTTTTACTCTTCACAAATGTTCACATAATTCACGTATGAATATTAATACGGTGCGCATACAAATGAGCTTGACTTTATGAAGGGCTGGGGGCATTAACTGCCTATGTGGAATTTTCGGCGGTTTTTTTAGTTCGCTTGGATTTGTCCAATTGTTGCATGTGAACTGCTTTTTGATTCAAAAACATTGTCCCGTATTTTTTTGACCGATTTCTTTTTCGTTTTCGAGAAATAACGTATGCAAAAAAAAACACCTAAAACTACACATAGGCAGTTTATGCCCCCAGCCCTTCAATTAGTATACCGCATGAAGAACTCAGTATGATAATAAGAAACAGTAACTGTTTATCCAACATCACCAAAATGATAATAGCATAAACTATTAGTTTGCACATAGTTAAGAGAGGGAAATGGTTATGAAGACTGGCAAACATCAAAGGAACAAAACAAAGAGGCCAAGATATATGTTGGAAGGTCCATGACAGTGCACATCTTTTGTTTTGCACTCATGTACGTAATGTAATATATATATTTAGCCAAGCCTAAAAGCGGAGCTCCAAAAGCATTCTTTTTCTACTGGCATTTACATATAGTCTGCTTGTCATATCACCCATCTGACCTCACTCAAGCTACAGACCCAAAGCTGTAAAAGATAGTATGGAAAGGTGATCTGAGCCACTGGCACAGTGGATTTGGACCCTCCAGTCCAGATCTGCATGTGGATCAGATTTGATAATAAAATATTGGGCATTTGGTTGATATCACTATCAAGGTAATTAACAATGTAGTATGAGGATTTAAGGTAATGATTCACCAAAGCAAAAGTGCTGGAAATCCGTGTTAGCCATCTTAACTCGATTTTCTATTTTGCAAGAAAGGTAAGGACTAGTCTCACATTTCTCCATGTACATTTGAAATTGCACAACATACTTCATCACACATCAAAAATCCCATTAAACATTAATGCCAAATGTCATTCAAACATCCCACAAGATTGGTATGACCAGCTATGAATAAAATTAATTGAAAGACTGCATGCAGGAGAAGGAAGTACATTGATGAGAAAGAGCTTACTTGAAGTTTAATTTTAAGTTTAATAATTTCTTTTCATGCGAATACATCTAAGTTGATACAAAAAAGTGGGCTATTACTGTATTACAAATTCTAAAAACTAAGAGGTGAAATTTAAACGTGGCCCAAAGCTAACCTAATCAAATTAAATCGAATACTTGTCTCTTACTAGTCACCCCTGCTTTGAGATTGACATTAAAAATAAAGAAGTAAAATTAAAATACAATCCAAAGCTAACCTAATTAAATTACATACTTGTCACTCACAAGCTACATCTGATTTAAAATTGACACAAATAAATGTACTAGATAGGACTTAAGAGAGAATGTCCACTAAGACCGATCGGGACGTGGCACATGATGAAAAATCGAATTTCTTCATATTTCGTCCATAGTTAGCCTATGGTATGGTAAGAAACGTGGGGGTATTTTTTCTTTCAAATATTAATTCAAAATCCGTAAAATAACCATTTTCCGTCACTATTCCGCAAGCAGCGAGAATTCGCTTTTTCAAGCCTCGTCAATCGGCCTTAAAAAATGTATTTGTTTTCACTTCGCATCGCTAAAAAACCGCATACAAGCCTACAATCGTATTTACCTTGAATTAATAAGTAATTTGAACTGAAATATAAGCTTCTAGCTTGAACTTTGAGGTCACCGGAAGTAATTAAAAACAGGCAAAATTTCACCGACCTAAACTTCTCAAAATGGCGAGAGTTTTCAAGAGCAAATAAAATGTTCGAATAAGATTAGATTTAGTTAAACATCTTATAATAAAAATAAGCGAAAGAAGTTTTACACAACGTTTCGATGACTCCATGTCATCATTTTCAAGTGAACAGAGAATAAAATTTGCAACATAATATATACCGTGCAAGGCGATAAAACGTAAAATATGCAGGTAACAAGTGACAAGTTTAAATAAATAGTTTTGCACGTATGGAGTCTGATTGTGTGTTCAAGCATGGCCTTTTCTTCTTTATGAATAACATTTCATAAATCAGACAGTCCAGTTTTCCGTTGCACTTCTTTAAGACGGAAAAGTTGTTGGTAAGGTCGCCGATAGTTTTCAGACCGTGGTCGTTCTTTAAGTGCTTGCCGATTGCTGAATAACGGTGTTCGTCAATAC
>JAEMWC010001107.1:0-35000 GCA_016490735.1 Pachyseris speciosa | reverse complement strand
CTAGAACTGCATCACGCAGTTACATAGTCGTTTAAAATTTGACTATGTAACTGCGTGATGCAGTTCTAGTCAATACCCACTGAGCTACTGGAGACTCTATGGTGAGCAAGGGTGAAATGTGGGTATTGACTAGAACTGCATCACGCAGTTACATAGTCGTTTAAAATTTGACTATGTAACTGCGTGATGCAGTTCTAGTCAATACCCACATTTCACCCTTGCTCACCATAGAGTCTCCAGTAGCTCGGTGGTTAGAGCATCCGACTAGATCACGGAGGGTCGTGGGTTCAAATCCCATCTGGGGCTCGGATTTTTTTCCGAGTTCCCATTTGATGCACATTATTATCATTATGTTAATCCAATGTTTATTTAATCTGGTTACCTTTCTGCCTCATTCAAGGTGCATTTGGGCAGCTAAGGACAGCTAACTTTTGCAGCTGCCAAGTAGTAAAGCCCTACTGTATATGTTATAGTGGAGCTCCGGCGGCCCAAAGGGCCAACAAACAGAGCGCCATACTCATAGGGACCCATGAATCGCTATTCTCATGGTCATCATGGCTAGCGGTATTGCTCGTGGGCGCGTACCCATAATGAAGTCGCCCAACACGGCGGCCATACACCAACTAATCAGTGTTTTCACAACAAGCCGTCGGACATCACATCCAACGGCAATTTTTCCATTTGCGACGGCAACTTTCCCTTAGGTAAATCCTGAAATAAAGCTCTTCCTAAAGAGCCAAGTGTCCAGTACGAATGAGTTTGTGAGTAAATAAACTTGAAATTTTGCTGCAACATCGCTTGAATTCACCTGCATACGTTGTTTGAACATTCAGCAGCAAAGTAAACAGGCTCAGATTGTGTGGCAAAGTACTCTAAGACAACACATCTCAAACTGCGCGACGTCTCTCATATAATGGGAACTGAAATCGTTAATTATTACCTAACAGCAGGGTACGGGGGCATAGAGGAACAAAGAGCACACAGAGGAGCAGAAGTGCAATCGGTGCACAGAGGAACAGTATGCACAAAGGAAGAGTGGGCACAGAGAAACAGTAGGAACAGAAAAACAGTCGGCACAGAGGAACAGTCGGCACAGAAGAACAGTGGGCACAGAGGAACAGTATGCACAGAGGGACAGTATGCACAGAAGAACAGTGGGCACAGAGGAACAGTATGAACAGAGGGCACACAGGAACAATGGGCACAGAGGAAATGTGAGCACAGAGGAACAGTAGGTACAGAAGAATATTATGCATAGAGGAACAATGTGCACAGAGCTAGCACAGTAGGCACGGAGGAACGATGGGCACAAGGAATAGTGGGCACAGAAGAACAGAGGCTGAAAAGTGTGCAAAAGATTATCATCGGGCACGTTTTGAAAAGAGTTCCAAAGGTTTTCCTCCAATCTAATGTGTTCATTTGTTATGTATCCAGTTTTGTCAGTTGCACTTTTGCACTAAAAGTACCAGGTGTCAAAGCAGTATTTCTCTTCATGGCGTGAGGACAGCAAGTGCTAATTTATTAGTTTGGGCATGTAAAGTTGAAATGATGTTCTTGCTTTTAATGGTTAGTTTAACAACTTCTAGACTTTGTTTTATTTAAGGTGGACCCACACGAGCGGACATGTTGCAGGAACATGTTGCTGCAACATGAACCAGGGACCAAATCGCGTTAAGTACACACTAAGGGAAATATTGCAGGGATGTGTAGCAGGGACCAACTCGCAGAGTTTTCACACTTGTCAAAACGTTCCCGGAATATGTTTCAGGGAGGTGTTGCAGGGACATATCCCTCGTGTGCGTTGACACCTTTTTCACTCGTGCAACATGAATTTTGTGCAAAATGTGTCCCTGCAACATGTTGCACGGAGTTCAACTTGTTGAACTTCATGGGACATGTTGCGGGGGAAAATTTTGCACAAAATTTATGTTGCATGAGAGAATAAGTGTCAACACACACGAGGGTATGTGACCCTGCAACATCTACCAAGGATGTGTTCCAGCTACATTTTCGTGTGTATATGCAAGTCGTCATCCTTCCCCTGATTCATGTCCCTGCTATACGTCCCAGCTAGGTAACCCCTAATGTGTACAGTTTAGAAAAGCGTTGCTGCTACGTTTTGCAGCAACATGTTCCTGCAACAAATCCCCTCATGTGGGCCCACCTTTAAATTTCTTCTGTTTTCGTCCGTGGAAAAAATCTTTGTGTTCAGTCGCTGCTGTTCTTGTCGCAAAATAAAAGTTGAACAAGACAATTATTAAATTTTTTTGGTAAATTACTGTTTGCGAATCTCACTGCCACGAATAAAAAACTGTTATCATTTTCTTTTCCACCTTATTAGGTATATTGAGAGAGGTACAAAGTCATAAACCTAAGATATAACAGTAGTTTGGCGGCAGTATGATGGAGCGCTTTCGGCCGTGAAATGTTGTTAGTCACATAGCTAAGAATAATTTCTTCACTGAAGTCAATCATGCCAAACACTAGGTTGTTTGTTCTAGTTTTAATGAAATTAAGATTCTTCTGTAATTTTGTATCTTTTTTTTTTCTTCTTTCCCCTTAATTCCGCCTCCATTAGCGCAAGTTCTTTCTGTGTCTTTCCAACGACTGCCTTTATTTGTCCGGCTTAGTTTTTGAATGTGTGTATCTGTGTTGGTGTTTTTTTTGTTGTATGTAGTCGCTGCAAATTGTGTAACTATCTTTACTTAGCTAGGGGCTAACTAGAAAACTTTAGTTTATTTAGCCCCTAGACACCTGTAAACTTAAATAATTTAGCTTTCTCTTCCCTTTTTTACAGCTCTTAAATACTTCTAAAAATGTAACTCTATAATAGGTGTGTAATAAAGATTATTGTCGTTGTTGTTGTTAATATATATTATTGTGGTTGTTGTTGAGGGTATCAAGTACTGTGTTCCTTTCTTTTTCACTCAGTAATTAGTAAGTCCAACTTGTGTTTCTGATCTGTTCGTACGAAAACATCCCACTCAGGTTCTCAGGAACTGTGATTTTGCTGTCAATTGTTTCAACACTACACGCTAAGGTAAACATTTTATCAGTTACATGGGCTCTCTTTTATGGTAAAAGCTTCCAAAAGACCATAAGGACTCTGAATGTGTAGCAACGTTTAGATGTAAAATAAGAAAATCGGACCTTTCGCGGTATTTGAGCAACAATAGCAATTGCTGCAACTTGTGGAGGCATTAAATTTTACTCCCTTTAAATTTTACACCCTACATAAAAGGCCTATTTTATCGACTTTTGCTTTCTGAGAGAGCGGTAGTCACCTTATAGGTAAGAAATAAGAAATCTCAGAATTTATTTTTTAACACAGTAATAGAATTTTTGAATTTTCAAATTTAAACATTGTAATTAATGCATCTCTTAGGACAATGTGTATTTTTCCATTAGATCAGTGTTGTTCAGTCTTATTCTAAGTTACATATTTCTACTGTCACTAGCTTAGGTTTTCAGCATTTTTTATTGTACTCAATTCAATGCCAATTTGTAAATATAGCTAGTATGGTGTCTCTTATTAGCCCGTATGTGCTAAGTACATTGACACCTAAAGAAAGTTCTTATTCTTACTTGCTTATGTACTTACTTACTTACTTACTTACTTACTTACTTACTTACTTACTTACTTACTTACTTACTTACTTACTTACTTACTTACTTACGTTGTTGGTGTTAGTCACCAAAGTAGTTCTCTATAAGGAAGGCATATTTTTCCATCTGAGCCGCATTTCCTATAAAGCACACCCTGTGCGTTTATTATTATTATGAAATACTGTTCTGCAAATGGGTTTTTTGTTAGAGACCTGTGCAAGATATCAACCTTTGAAAGGCTGCACTTACATTCCGACACCCAAAAAACTTGCACACAAAAAAGCAATTGTCAACACATTGGGGAAGAGGTCCTCAACGAGTACTACGGCGAAGCCACCCCGGTGGTTCATATGTTCCCGTGAAAGAAATGTGTGTGAATGATATATGAAATGAATCATCTATGAACTGCGGAAATGAAATCAAATGAAGAATGATCCTCGCAGTTGTGAACGCA
The DNA here is from genome assembly GCA_016490735.1 of Pachyseris speciosa. Lineage (NCBI taxonomy): Eukaryota > Metazoa > Cnidaria > Anthozoa > Scleractinia > Pachyseridae > Pachyseris > Pachyseris speciosa. The sequence continues at coordinate 30,940 of JAEMWC010001107.1, read as the reverse complement.
ATTTATGCAATTGCAAAAAGAAGCCTGAAAAAAAAAACTCAGGACTTCAACGGGGTTTGAACCCGTGACCTCGTTATTACCGGTGCGATGCTCTAACCAACTGAGCTATGAAGCCACGTTGACAATTGCATAAATTGCGTTCAGAATTGCGAGGATCATTCTTCATTTAATTTCATCTCCACAGTTCATATATGATTCATTTCATATATCATTCACACTCATTTCTTTCACGGGAACACATGAACCCACAATTGACCTGCTCCCAACGTCAGTGGCCTCATAGCTCAGTTGGTTAGAGCATCGCACCAGTAATCCGAGGTCATGGGTTCAAACCCCGTTGAAGTGCTGAATTTTTTTCATGTTTCTTTTCGCAATTGCATAAATTGCGTTCACAACTGCGAGGATAATTCTTCATTTGATTTCATTTCCGCAGGTCATATATGATTCATTTCATATATCGTTCACAGTAAGAGTTTAATAACATAAATTTATATCTACACTGTACCTACAGGTTATTACTGATCAAACTTATGAAAATTAACCACATGAAATTTTACAAACATGGCACCACTGCACAAAAAATTATAAAAATACTCTGTCACTTGGCTGCTCTTTTTTTAAAGGAAACAATGTAATCACTAACAAGTCAGTCATGTTCCATGACTCTTGTCTACCTTTTCCCCCACATACAGGTTTTAGCTCAAGCTTGGACTCAAACGATTAATTTCAGCACTCAGCAGTTCATTTCCACCATAAACAGCTGTACTTTTCAAACTTCCGAAGGATGCAAATTTGTCACCATCGTTTCGTTTAAATGATTCTTGGTCGCAAGAGGACCGAAGACTGTAAATGGATGGCAAGCAGCCATCTTGTATTTCAAGGGACAAAGTGGGGACTGGGAATGATAGTAACTTTTTAGTCAGGTGTCACATGCAATTGCAGGCTCACAGAAAAAAAAATATGTTTGCCTGCCTTCTCACCTTTGGCTAGCCTGGGACCAGGCTCTGCAGTGGAGTTAAGGAGCGAAAAGAAGAAACATTCCCCGCTCGGCTCACTTCGCCTGCCAATTTTTTTGCCACGTTTCTTCTTTTCGCTCCTTAACCCCACTGTGGAGCCTGGTCCCAGGATAACTTTTGGCAGGTTCTACCGATTTAAACTGACTAAACTAACTTTTAAACTAAATGGTCAGTGGCTCAAAACAATAATATGGGTGACTACTTTTTTGAAACAGGTGAGCTTAAGTTTAAAAAGCAAATGATACTAACTTTATTGAAAGACATCCTTCAAAATTGAACATTGATATTGACAGGATTGACCACATGCCCACTGAGCATGAGTTAAATTGGATCACTACAATTCTGTAGCCTTTTCATGACACAGTGGTTTAATTAAGACTGAATGCCAGATGATTTGAGTTCCACTCCGAAACATTTCTCATGGTGCTTTTCAATGCTGACTATTTTTTGAGTGCATACATGTATCTTGGTCACTGTACCAGTCTTGATTTTAGCTACAATGTATTTTGTTTTGATGCAGATTTGAGGAGCATCAGGACACAGCCTTCAGCACATTTTGAAAGTGTTATTGCAAATTGAAAGTGTACATGTAAAGATAGCTGGGCTTGTGATTTTCAAGAGTAAAATGTGTTTGATCAGGACAAAGAAAGGGCTTACTGCATATATACTGTCGTAATTTTTCCAATTACTTTTCCACAAAATTTTCCAAGAATTTAAATGAAGACCAAGCAGAAATACAACAATAAATCTCTCTACCATTGTTTAATTTCCTTATTTCAATGTGAACTCTTGCTAGTGAGCTTTTCATTGCTTGAAAAGACCAACAGTTTCGTCAGTGAAATTGAAACCCAAAATTACTGATTGCGTTGTGCAATTTTATATAGCTATAATTTTTGAAAGGATTGATTGATTAACGATATAATGTTCCGACGTTTCGGTGACCTCGTGACACCATTCTCAAGGAATGAATAATACAAGCGAGTTCAAAGGAGTAAGATCTTAGATTTACTTTAATGGGGTTAATTAAATAAATACTTTGGTGCGGATCGAATCATTAGTTTTTACTTGCCTGTGTATTTCTAAAGCATTGTTAATAGGATTGATTGATTGACTGATTGATAAATCTTTATTGATCAATGAAACCAAACACTTGCAGACATACATGCAAGTTTACAATGCAATAAAAAGAGCCATTATCTATAATGTATTATTTTCCTTACAAACATTAAACTTAATAAAGTTAAAAAGACATTTATTTACAAAGCAACGCTTAAAGCGCTCTGTGCGAATGTCTGGTAGTATATAGTCATGACCACGTTGACGTAATGATTGATATGCACGTTTGCTTGGAAGAAGATTTGTTGAACAATGTGTATCTGTGTCTGTAATTTTTCCCCATAGTTGTTTATTCCTAGCCTGAATTACATCGCTGATGAATATGCGCTTATTGGCGCAAAACCTTCACGAAGCAAAGGAACTTTTCTGCATCTAATATTTCCCACGCAATTCGCTCAGGTTGGCTGCACTTGCATCAATAATTATACTGTCAACGTTCATATCCAGTGCAAATAGGTTTATATCCAAATTTCTTGGCCACCATTCACTCGTTTTGAATTATGTTTCTTCGCTTGCAAGATCACAATCAAAAGTTTATTTTTATGGTAAAAAAAATTAAAATCGAAAATTTTATACCTTGAACGTACACAGTAACGTTACAATTTACTGGCATGTTCACAGTATTTCATGGCCTTTTCCATAATCTCAAAGAGTTCATGGGCTCTAAAATGAATGAATGACACTTTAATTATGGTCAAGACTGCAGTCTCTTTCATGGCCCTATAAAATTAATTACAACATCGTGCCTAAAATTGTAGAATACTACATTGTAAATTTAAAAGATCTGTTCCAGCCTCAAAGTGCCAATTCAGCTCTATAGCCCCTGGAGCTGATTTGACTCTTCATGGGGCCATTTTGTCATTTTGGTCTATATTGACTACAATAAAAACCGATTTGACCCACAGTGGAAAAATAATTCAGCCCCTATCACTAGTGCCATTTTGACACAATTGAGGGCCGTCGAAGAGCAGAGCCCTTTTCTTACAACAAAAAATGTCCCCAATCAGAGCCATTTTGACTCCGATTGGTAGAGCTATTTCCATTCGTGCCAATTTAGGGTAGATTGGGCTCTTATTAATGTAGCCGTTTAAATATGAAATATAAACCGAATTGTAACGTGAACCAGAATTGTGGTTTCTCTCCAAGTGGTTTCTGCACCCTAAAAATATTCGATCTGTGAGGCATCCCCTAACGCCACACACGATGCCACAAATTCAGATAGGTATAAGAGCTTGTCCCGCAAATAGCCGCAAAGCTAGTCAAGGCGGGACAAGACAAGCACAAGAACATATCACAAAAAAAAAACAAATAACAATGAATTACTTTACATAATAATGTGGGTTTGTTTAAGCTATCCAACAAAATTAAAACAAATACAGGTAATTTTATTATCATTAATATTGCAATCAAAAAGAGATGAAGAGAGAAGAGGAGAATCAGATTATACTAGCAAAAGAGAAAGACAAAAGAGGATCAGTTTTTCATTGGGTCAATTATCGTTTCCACTTCAATATAGGAGTCTACAGTTATCACCGGTAACCGTTGAAAGAATATCAAGTGAGTAATACTTGAGTCGGCATACTTATTTGAACCGGGGTTAGAGCCCACATGCTCCTGTTGAATTTATAATTTTTAAGATTCACTTGACGCCCATGTGGGGATGGCAAAGAATATCGTTCCTATTTTTCTTGTAAGGGCAGAGACAAGGAAAAACAGGTAACAATAACATTTATCGCTTTGTGAACCCGCCAGTCAAAAGAGTCTGGATAGGAACATCTCACTCCCAGAGATCTTTGAGGCCCTGCTCCGAAGATGCACATGTCAGACGTTTTAGGCGGGAGGCTTCCAACGGAATATTAAGCACTGTGCAATTTTTAGTTTGATTTTCAGAAGTCTTGGCAATTTCACTGCAAAGAAGAGTCAAATTGTGGACAGCTGATTCCCTTGTCGTATTAATTTGGGCTCCTTGTTTCTAAAAGGGGACAAATGTTTAGCCGCATCGCCGTTATGTACGTGCGGAGAGCGTTATGGTTGCACAGTACATGTAGGTTCGAATTCTGTGCGCAACTTATCGCCTAAATGCACTGGGAGGAGAATGATATAGATCTGATAGCAGTGCTTATGGTTCTTCTACGTTGGAATTTATAATGGTAAGCTACTATTAAAAGTGTAATTGCCATTTGCATCAGATTCTCACAAGCTTCAGTTTAATTTTGTCATTGGTATAATTTTGTTCCTCTTTGTGTACATGCATTATGATAAGCTTACGTCTGTTCAAATAATTATAAAATGTACCCAGGTTCTGCCAAGTTATGTAAAAAATTAATCTTGCCTTAACTGTATGACACGACTTCTAGCTCTTAAAGTACACCCAACTGTGCTGTACACAATACTACTCGACTCTACAATTTCAGAGATTGGAATTAATTAGGTAGTACTGAGTTTTATGCCAGGCTACCCTATATATCTTTCAAGCAAAAGCCTCAAATGTGTTCCAATAATAATTATTATTATTTATTTTATGTATTTTGGCTGCTGTGCGGTACTGTGTTCAAGATAATCATATGCTACAGACTGTAGTTAAGTCCAAAGCTTTCTTCTGAGGAATCAAACTGTTAGGCATTGATTAATCACTTTATGGTAGATGCAATGCTCCAAATCATTAATTTCTGCTTTTTCCTTCCTATGTGGTACTGTGATCAAGGTATAATTATGCCAGTTAGGTGTGAAGCTGCATGCTGAGGAATCCTAACTGTTAGGCATTGATTGATTACTTTGCAGTAGATGCATGTAATGCTCCAAATTATCAATTTCTAGTTTTTTCCTTGCTGTGCAGTACTGTGATCAAAGTATATGCCAGTTAGGTTCGAAGCTTTATGCTAAGGAATTCTTACTGTTAGGCATTGAATAAGCCATTTTCCATTTCATTTCCATTTATTTGCCATTAACCACATAAAAATACAAAACACTAGAAATTTAGAAATACGAAACACAAGAAGGTTATAATAACTTAAACTCAAGACGATAGACTACAAAAGTTTAAAGTGGTAATGACAAGAAAGCCTATATACCCCGGCTTATGAACTATAGCCTTCCTGACAATACAGGGTACATCATACAAATTACGGGGACGGCATGGATTATGAAATGTATTATAAACAGAAAAGAAAAGTAAAGAAGACGTTTGTAGCCTAACAATGAGTATATTTGCCTACGAAAGAAGGAATTTTTTAAGTCTTTTCCTAAACAAGCGGATGCTTTCACTGTTTTGAATTTCATGACTTAACGAGTTGAAAAACTGAGGTCCTTGGAACCGAATTGAGTAGTTTCGAATATTAGTTCTACAGGGAAGTATGTAAAAAAGGTTGCAATTTCTAGTATAATGCGAATGTAACTGGCTTGCGAGAGTAAACATATCACAAAAATAATTAGGAAGTAAATTTCTTTTAAATAGATACATGAATTTACCTATCTGGTATAAATAAATGTCATAGAATTTCAAAATCGCCTGTTCTTTGAAAAGAACATCAGTGTGGGAATCGACATAAACTTTTGATATTATTCTTATTATCCTCTTTTGCAGAAGAAATCACTTTACAGTAGATGATGCAATGTTCCAAATTCTCAATTTCTATTTTTTCCTTGCTATACAGTACGGTGTTCAACGTATATGCCAGTTAGGGGTGAAGCTGTATGCTGAGGAATCCTAACTGTTAGGCATTGATTGATTACTTTGCAGTAGATGCAATACTCCAAATTATTAATTTCTATTTTTTCCTTGCCATGCAGTACTGTGATCGAGGTATATGCCAGTTATGTTTGAAGCTTTATGCTGAGGGATTCTTACCGTTAGGCATTGGATAATCATTTTACAGTACAGTGTAGATGCAATGTTCCATATTATCAATTTCTATTTTTTCCTTGCTATACAGTACTGTGGTCAAGGTATATGCTAGATAGTTGTGAAGCTGTAGGCTGAGGAATCCTAATTGTTAGTTATTGATTGATCACTTTACAGTAGATGCGATGCTCCAAATTATCAATTTCTATTTTTTTCCTTGCTATACGGTACTGTGGTCAAGGTGTATGTTGTAAATCAATTTTTGACTTTGGTTCAATTTTTTTCAAACCAGTTTATTTATCTTGAAACCAGTCTATTTTTTTCCAACTAGTTTATGTTTTTCAAAGCAGTTTATTTTTTTTTACAATTATGGTGTTTTTTTTTTCAATACACAAACTTTATTTCCTTTCTTTAACCGAACTTACATGTACCTCAAAAAAGTTGCGCAAAAACATTCAATAAAGGGTTTGGGTTTACTTAGCGGTTAGGGGGTTATAGATTGGGTTCAAGGGGTAGGGTTAGGCACTGATCTTATTATTTAGGCCTAATCCCTGATTTTAAATGGTTAGCTTTATGGAAGGGTTAGGGAGACTATGCTGTAATGCTATGGTATATGTTGTGGTATTAAAGTTACTTAATAAATATTTCATACCAGTATGAAATTTATTCTGATCTTGGTCTCCTAACCCTAATCATTCATAGGAAACAAAGGATATAAATTTCATACTGGTATGAAATAATTTCACACAAAGTAAATTTCATACCACAACATATATGTTTGTACTACAAAGCCTGTATGTTGTTTTATCAGAACGCATCTTTGGTCATGCCAGCTACCAGTTATAATTTATTACATAATTCAAGAAATGGATAATTTAGTCAATGGTAACAACTTTAAGGTTGTAAATTGTACTACAGACATTTTACATGTTACAATAATCAATTGGGCACTTGACATAATGCAAGAGTTGTGAAACTGTGGCCACTCTTGTTGAAAAATTTTTGGGAGCCCAAAAACTCTGAACCTTTGAAATGCAGGGTGCCCAGCGTAATAATTGTGTGAAGAAACTAAGATTTCCTTGTCACCCAAAGGTAAAAGTAAGTTGCTAGAGGCCCCCGGGCACTGCTAGAGCACAGCCTTGGTTAAGTTACACAGGTTATCTATGAATGTTACAGTACTCTCTGACAGAGCACCCAAGAGTTCAGTAGTAGCTGTATAATACTATGCAGGGGATAAGCGCTGACAAACTTTGTGTGATGATCTCTCACTGACATGAGCCAAGTGTGTGGACATAGTTCATAGAGGGAAATGGTTATGAAACCTAGCAAAGTTCTTTGTTATATGTTTTTGTTTGCTATTTTGGGGGTTGACCGTGCACAATAATAATAGGTGGTTACCGTGTGCTCATGCAACTAGCCAATAAAAACATCTCGATTACGTAATTCATGCATAGTAAATGAGTGCAAAACAAAGAAATGTGCACGACCATGGGCCTTCCAACATAAATCTTGGCCTCTTTGTTTTGCTCCTTTGATGTCTGCCAGGTTACCTAACCATCTCCCTCTATTAACTATGGTGTGGATTGGAACTTTCTGAAAGCCATTAAGTCTATTTCAATAAGGTTGAAGAAAACGTCACTTTGTAGTGGTCCCTATACAGGTTTCACTCTAGTAGTAACTGACCTCTGCTCACAATGTATTTTGCATACACTTAAAAACTCATTGACAACTCTTTGACTTATTTTGCTGTATACATGTAATGTCTATCATTTAGCCATTCCTCTGTTTTTTGGCCACTCATTAAGTGGTGAGGCAGAAATTTTGGTTTGTTCATTTAACTCGGTTATTTTCTGGTGAAACTACTCTTTATCAACACAGTATTCTTCTATGGCTTCTGTCATTTTGAAAATAGCTTAGAAGCCTTGCAGATAAGATGGTAGAGAGATTTGGGATCTATGAATAAATTAAACTTTTGGTAGAGAGGAGTCTGGTATGTAAAAAGTCAGGATATCAACAAATATGGGTTAATTTGCATCAGTCACAAGTGTGGTGTAATGGATAGGGTGCAAGACTTCTGATCCAGAGATTGGTGGTTCAAACTCCAGTAAGTGCAATTAAAATAAATTCCTTTGATGTGAAATGTGTAGGTTGGATAAAGATTTTTTTTTATACTCCAGTAAGTGCAATTAAAAAAATCCTTTGTTGTGAAATGTGTAGTTGGATAAGGTAAGTGTGTCAGATGGCAGGGTGTGGCTGAATGTAGGAGTAGGGGGAGTGGTACAGTGAATGGGTGGAGGGGGGTGAGGTTAGAAGAAAGAAAAAAAGTGATGTTAAAGAAGTGTTGTTAAATTCTTTTTGTAACCCCCCCCCCCCAAAAAAAAAAAATTCCACAACCCATTTTTTTCTACCACACCCCAAAAATAAAAGCCCTTTTTAGACAGCTGATAACAACAAACCAGTTTAAAAATAATAAACTGGTTTGAAAAAAATGAACTGGATTGAAAAAGATTGAACCAAAGTCAAAAATTGAACTACAACATATATGCCATATAGGTGTGAAGCTGTATGCTGAGGAATCCTAATTGTTAGTTATTGATTGATCACTTTACAGTAGATGCAACGTTCCAAATTTTCAATTTCTACTGTTTCCTTGCCTTGTGGTACTGCGACAAATTTATATTCTAATATTATAGGGTGTGAAGCTTTACATGTATGCATAGCATCCTAATTGTTAGGTATTGCTTGATCACTTTACAGTAGATGCAATGCTGCAAATTATCATTTGTTCAATTTTTTTTCCTTGCTATACAGTACTGTGGTCAAGGTATATGCCAGACAGGAGGCAAAGATTTACATGTATGCTAAGGAATTCTTACTTTTAGGCTTACTGTGATCAAGGTATATGCCAGTTAGGTTCGAAGCTTTATGCTGAGGAATTCGTACTGTTGGGCATTGCTTATCACTTAACAGTAGATGCAATGCTCCAAATAGCAATTTCCACATTTTACTTGCTATACGGTACTGTGGCCAAGGTATATGCCAGACAGGTGTGAAGCTGTATGCTGAGGAATCCTAATTGTTAGGTATTGCTTGATCACTTTACAGTAGATGCAATGCTACAAATTACATCAATTTCTATCTTTTCCTTGCTACACTGTATACAGTACTGTGATCAAGCTTACCTTAAGGTATATGCCAGTTGGGTGCGAAACTGTACGCTGAGGAATTCTTACTGTTAGACATAGGTTGATCACTTTACAGCAAATGCAATGCTCCAAATTATCTGATTCTAATTTTTCCTTGCTATGCAGTACTTTGATCAAGGTATATGCTAGTTAAGTGCAAAACTGTATGGGGAATCGTACGTGTAAATTGTAAGGCATTGAATAATCACTTTACAGTAGAGGCAATGCTCCAATTTCAGTTTTTCGGTTGCTATGTGGTACTATGATCAAGGTATTATGCCGGTTGGGTGCAAAACTTTATGCTGAGGAATTCATACTGGTAGGCATTGATTAACTAATCACTCTACAGTAGATGCAATGTACCAAATTATCAATTTATATTTTTCCTTGCTATGCAGTACTGTGATCATTATCAATTTTTAAATGTAGCTTTTCCTTACCATACAGTTAACTGTGATCAAAGTATATGTTAGTTCAGTGCAAAGCTTTATGCTGAGGAATTCTTACTGTTGGGCGTTGATTAATCAGTTTACAGTAGATGCAATGCAATGTTTAGGTGTGATTGAGAACTACTGTAGTGGCACTGTTTGCAAATGGTAGCCAAATTTTGGCTCCACCAAAAGAGGAGAAATGAATTAAGCAATGGGAAACTAAGTCTCCTACATGTTCTTTCCTTCTACACATGTACATGTACACTGTAGGTAGATGCTTAAAAGCTTAATGACAGCCCAGGCTTACACCTGTGCATGTAAGTGTTGCATTTAAATATAGCCATTATAAAGACATTAGAAAGTGATAAGGGTTTCTTTCTAAGAGTTACATGTACATCTTTTGGTCTCGGGGTGTCTTGTCAAAAATAAATAGGCATGTCTGTCACATTTGCTCTGGGTACTATTTTGTGATTATTTTCATGTTAAAAAAAGATTTTTTTCCCTTTTTGTTCTGATGCCTTTACATAAAATGCAATTGATTATCTGCAATTTAGTGTCAGTATTATCAGGAGTCTTATCAGGAGGCTTAAAAAGAACTAATCAAGCATAAACTTGTCAACATGTACAGCTACATGAATATATGCTGTAGCCAAATAGTATATTGAGTAGTTAATATTTGGTCACTGGATCGAGTAATACCCTGTGGCAAACAAACTAAATGAAACATCGTAAATGGTTTGAACCCAGGAGTCATATCATAACTAAGTGAAGCACGACCGCCCTAAGAAAGCTGACGTTATTGACATTCGACGCTACAACAGACTGAGGTGCCACGTGCCACAACCACCGAAACTTTACAGACTGCCCAAACTACAAAAACCTAACATACCTATGCGACCCATAGTCTCGTTCTGTGGTTCGCCGACTTACCAACTGTCTAAATACCTGACTACAATACTGAAACCACTGACTGACGAGTCACGACACAAACTACAGTCGACTGAAAACTTTATTGACGCCATTAAGACAGCACAACTACCTGACGACTACAAACTAGTGTCTTTTGATGTGAAATCACTGTTCACCAGTATTCCACTCCAACTGGCTCTAGATTGTACTGAGACCGCCATCAATAACTCCACGTTACAACTGCCACTACCAACAGACGACTTAATCGACTTACTGAACCTTTGCCTTACGTCTACCTACTTTCAACTGTACAACAGCAAACACTACAAACAATTGGACGGGACAGCTATGGGCTCACCAGTTTCCGTTGTTGTAGCAGAGATCCTCATGCAAAACATCGAGGAACAAGCCCTTGCGACTTACGAACGAACGCTACCGCTCTGGCTACCTTACGTCGACGACACTTTCACAGCTGTACACAAAGACGAAATCGACGATTTTCACAAACACCTCAACAGACAGAACGCCCACATACAGTTTACCAAGGAGATCGAGGAAAATGGTAAGATACCTTTTCTAGACTGCCTTGTTAGCCGTGACAACAACAGACTACAGACGACAGTTTACAGAAAACCCACACACACTGACAGACTACTTGACGAATCATCTTACAACCCTACTTCACACAAAGCAACGACAATACGGACCTTAACGAGACGAGCGCAACTAGTTTGCGACTCGAGCGACAGTTTAGCAGACGAACGCAAATACTTAGACAATGTTTTCAGTAAGAACAACTACAACCGCGACTTTGTTAGACGCAACACTTACAGGACAGAACCAAACGCTATGAACGCTAACCCGACACCAGTCACTACAGCGACTATACCATACATCAAAGGAACTTCTGAGACCATTTCACGGATACTACAACCTTACAATATCCGTGTCGCTCACAGACCCATCACAACTTTACAACAATTATTGACGAACGTTAAGGACAAAGACGAACCCAAGGACAGACAGGGAGCAGTTTACAAGATCAAATGCAGCGACTGTCAGGCCACTTATATCGGTGAGACTGGCAGAAATTTGAACGTAAGACTGACTGAACACAAACGAACGATGAGAAATGGCGACATCAACAATAACATTGCTGAGCACCATTTACTGACAAACCACACAATCGACTGGGACTCTGCTAAATGCATTACCTACTGTACTAACTACCACCAACGGATCGCACTGGAAAGTTGGTTTACTAACTTAGAACAGACACCACTGAACCGTTGTCAACAGCTTCCCTCACCTTACAAACGACTTATTGACGATATCAACAACAGACAAACAATAGACACACCAACCGGTAATTTGACTAACAATACACCTACAAACATTTGACTAACAAAAGACGGATCGAAACGCACCAACCACTGTTTACAGTCTTCACAGCCAATAACATCACGGCTTAACTGACAGACAACCAATAACATCACGACTTCGTTGACCAATCACATCAACGACCAGAGTACTTATACCATCTCCTGACGTTACTCCAATCACTTGACTCTGATGATGACTTCCGCTCAGGTTGTCGAAACGTCAGTCAATGTCACCACAAACAGTCCTTCTCAGGACTACACTCACCCGGACGATCGTGCTTCACTTAGTTATAAATGAAACATGTTTGATGCACACCATGTGAGGGTCTCTAATTTTGATAGTTAATAGTTACCAATGACTTGTTTTACCCAGACTTTTTTTTGTTAATATTTGATACATGTAACTCAGCAGCCATCAGTCACAACTTACTTCCCTGTTCTTTATAGTCTTTTGTTTCTCTGTACAGTACCTGTACTTGGCTTCCAGTGTTTATTCATCATGTTATCAGTATTTCACTTGCAGTTTAGCATGGTCACTTGTATGTAGTAATGTGACTAATCCGTAATTTTTGGGTTTTACAGAGAACTGCTGCAGCTGATGATGACCTCGATATTTTGTTAAATTGTTGCAATTGGAGGTTTTTTGAGTAACACCTTTTGACAGCTATTTTATCCACAGTCATTTTGTGTTTCTTTAGCCAAAAAGTTAGTGAGAGAATAAAAATAATGATTTTGTTGTTCACAAAACGTGTCCTGGGTATATATTTTGCCTCTAATAGTTCTTAATTAAGTGAAGGCAGTTTCTTGTATTTATTTAAGCTGGTTTGGGAAGTATAATGAGTATAAATCAAACAAAAAATTAGAACCATTCTTATTCTTAGCCCTCTACTATAGATCTTTTAGACTCTCTTTTAAGTGTCCTTAAGAATACATTGGTGTTGATTCAGCCCTGAAAAGTGTAAAAAGTGCATTGTTTTGGTTTTATATGGGCTAAATCAGTAACCCATTGTGGCCATTAATTCCCCTTTATACAGGTTCGAAATGGCTTAAATGGGGCCATTAATTGCTAACTATACCAAAAACCAGTTTAGCCCTTCTAAGAGAGCTATTTCACACAAATAACACCCAAAACAGCTCTTATAAAGAATGTTGTTTCGAACATAATGGTGCTAATTTTGTCATTTACATGTAGAGTACATTTGTTTTGAACAGAAATTGGGCTAAATTGGCCACAAAATATGGGCCAATTTTATTTAGACCTTTTTGAAGGCATGAAATGGCCGGATAAGGGCTAATTTGGCCATCCAAGCACACCATTTCAGCCCTTTAAAAAACTAAAACTACCCCTCATTTTTCCAAAATAGCCCTCATGTGTCTTTGTTTCGGCTACCTTATACAGGGCTATTTCTGCCCTATTTACTGGGGCTAAAACAACTCTATTCCAAATGGGCTAAATTAGCCCCAATAATAGTACAGCTAACTGTATTTTACTCACCGAAACGGCCCCATTTTGGGGGTTAAAACAGATCTTTTCCATTTACAGTGTAAAGTACTAAATACTTAAATACTGAAAGAGGATTTTAATCAGTTTTTTTTATTAGACAAGCCTTTCTCGTGATATTTTGCCATGACCAACCCATTAACTTTTCCAAGAAAATCCCATCAAAGATCTTTGAAAATGCACTGATATTACCATGAAAAAACTACTAGATTTTCAAGGGTTAATTCACCCTAAGAATGAAAAGAAGATGATGACTACTGTCATTGCATCTGCTGGCTTTCAAAAAAGAGTCTCACAAAGCAAGAAAAACATTTGTTTAGCCTGCGTAGCTGGCGGTTTTGTCAGGTAGCGTGCAAGCAGCAAAGCCGCCCTTTGCTCCATTCTCCTGGTGGCATCGTCGCTCGCTTGAGTGCTCCCTGACAAAACTGCCAGCTACACAGGCTAATATCTGTTGTGACCTTCTAAAGCCTAACTGTAAACCACATAATTTCATGTTGGGTTGAAAACAGACATCCAAACAAATGTCTTGGTTCGCAGCGGGCGTGCAAGAGTTGTCTTTCATCCTTTACCCCTTCCCTGTTCACATTTAATGCACACTGTGTGCTCTTTAAAAGTAAATGACTGCTACTTAGGCTACTGAAAATGGAGGTACATGTAATAAATTATTCACTGGTGGTACCAAAATGGTAAATTCAAGACTAGGTGTATGAGAAGATGAGTTCATTCCAAATGGGGCACAAAGACCTCCTTTGTGTAACAAATCTTGCTAGCAAGAACCTTAAAGTTAGACTAAGGGCCTGTTCAGATGGAGGTGGGGGACCCCAGGAAGGTAAGGTACCCTACCTACTGGGGTTACTAATCTCTCCATACAATCTCTCTTTATTTCTCGATCGCGTTCACATGTGAGATGGGGTACCTCACCAAGGCGGGTTACCTGGTCAGCCAGGGCGAGTAACCCACTTAGCTGGGGTGAGTTTTCTTCATGTGAATGCTGGAGGTGGGGTGGGGTGATGTTCCTCCGGGCAATTATCTCTGAATTCTTTTGTTAATATACATTCTTAGCGACCACGCAATAGCATTATAAACCTCACCCAAGCGCCCCGGGGTTACATGTGAAGGCTAGCCTTTTTTGACCACAGATAGGTGGGAAACCTCACCTTCCTGGGGTCCTGCACCTCCATGTGAACAGGCCCTAAAACAAGCTAGAATTATTAGCCTAAACTTGTGCCTGCCAAAATACATTGTGCATGTATCCTTAAGTTGGTGGGAAACAAGAGAAAAAGAGAAGTCTATCCTCCTTACATAGGATGCATTGCCTTACTTTATATCCCGGCCTTTAAAATGTCCTAATTGCTTTACAGGTCAACCATTGACAATGGTAATACTTGTAAAAAAAACAAAACAAAACAAACAAAACAAAACAAAACAGACAAAGCAATAAAAAGAGAAGAAACAAAAAAATGTGGATGGTGTCTCTACGGCAGTTCGAATCAGGAATTATCTGCATCAAAAGCAGTTACGATCACTGCTGCACTATATTTACTTAGGATATATTTTATTTATTGCAAAATATCTAATCCGACATTTCTCCTGAGAGTTTGAGAGAGAACATTTATCGAATGGATTAAGATTAGAGATATGAACAAACTGCCGAAATTACTTATCGAAGCATCTCTTGCAGAAAGACCTGAATTCCGTTCCATATTTTATTTTTACTCAATAGTATTGCATCATGTTCATCATGTGCAGATAGTAGCACTGCTTTCTCTAATACAATGCATTTTTCAAGTACAGTCAACACTGCTTGTGTTATGGATGTGACAATGACCCAAAAAACGACAGCGTAGCAAACCGACTACCTAGGAAATGATGACCCATAAAAACAATGAATGATTAGTGGCTTTTGACTGGTTTTGATCCCAGGAGTTTGGTTTCTTCATATAGGTCTGCTGGCTTGCACTAAAGACCATTACAGAATGGAGGATTTTTTGGCATAAACGTTACTGGAATCTCGGTGAAATGTGAGGAGAAATTAATATTCAGTAGGGTGGAACTCTTCGCAAATACATCACATTGCTATAAAAATCACATCACGTATATAACCCTTCTTCACACTGAAGAAGGGTTACATACCCGAAACGTCTTTGCTGTTAAGAAACATTGCTGACACTTTTGGTATATTTATCTTTATCTTTATATCAATCGCACCACTTTAAAATTAAACAAGACTACATTTGTAATTAAGTAGAGATCACACTGTTGAGAATATAATTATAGAAAGTACTGTAACTCACCTGCCGGGACAATTACTCCATACAGTTCTACTCTCAGTGCCTTGTGGTTTCTGAATTCAGTTGGTTGGAACCTGACAATACTTGCTCTTGCAGTCTCCACAAGATTATGTTTCACAATGTCATTTCTTCCATTATTTGCATCAAATATCTGTAAATCAGTTAAAATCACTTTGTAATAAATGTGGAGCAAACTGAGCACTTGCACCAAGTACGTGTACGTCAAAACCTTTAACTTCCCTGACTTAGTATGCAATTGAAGAAGAGTGAGTGCGTGGTTATGCAAAATTGGAACGATGAACATGAACTGATCATGTTATGTTTTTCTGAGGGGGAGGGTGGCCTTATTTCTTGCTGTTTGTCATGTACTGTAAGTTTCTTTTCTTTCTTCTTTTCTTCAGTTGTTTGTTTTTGACTGATTGCATGTACACTTTGACTGTGAAGAAATGTAAACAGCCATGGGAACTTCTGCCTTCTAATTGAAACTGATTGACAGTGGGTCAATGTGATAATGGGTTAGTTGACAATGGTTTGACATGAAGGAAGTATGAATTAAATCATATATGAACTGCGGAAATGAAATCAAATGAAGAATGATCCTTGCAGTTGTGAACACAATTTATGCAATCGCGAAAAGAAGCCTAAAAAAATTCAGGACTTCAATGGGGTTTGAACCCATGACCTTGTGATACAGCGGGTGCAATGCTCTAACCAACCAAGCTATGAAGCCACTGACGTTGGGAGCAGGTCAATTGTGGATTCTGCATTATCATGTTCCCGTGAAAGAAAAGAGTATGAATGAGGTACATGTATATGTGAAATCAGATGAAGAATGACCAAATGAAGAATTGCAGTTGTGAACGCAATTTATGCAATCGCGAAAAGAAGCCTGACAAAAAAATTCAGGACTTCAACAGGGTTTGAACCCTTGGTTTAACAATAGAGTTAAATAATTAGAATAGCTGTTCATAAATTGGGAGCATAGTATTGGCAAAAGATGTGAGGGGTTTGTTTTCTTTGAAATGTTTAGTGACCACTGAACTCTCTTTTAAACACATACATTGACTTTTTTAAAGCAATATTTGTGTCACCTTTTGTTTAAAAAAATGCAACTTGGTCTAATATTAGATTTATAGCTGCAGCAAGTTCAACCAGGATCTTATGGCCAATTTATGGTTTAAATGGTTCTGAAGGTATCAAAAACTGATGTTGTGGGGAGGGGTTAAATTATAGTTTTGTTAACTGGCAACAACATTAAATGACAAATAATCAGTTTCTGTGGAAATAATTTATGGTATATTTAACACAATATTACGTCTTTTCCCTTTCTCTGCATGATGGCAGGTTCTCTTTATTCCATCATGACAGCACTGAGAAGGACCTGCATGATCTTTATCAGATCATAAATTAAACGTACTGACCTTTCTTATGTTTAGAGGCCCTGCCAGGAAGGGGGGGTCTGTGTTGCTTGTTTGAATTTTAAAATCTCCCATGTCGGTGTTTACATTGCTAATTCTCGGCCTTGATATCACTGTCGGAATTTTGGCAGGAATGATGTCTCTCATCTGGGTTTCATTTTATGTGCTGTTGCTACTTTTTGGGTCATGTGGCTTGTCGCAATTTACCCTGGCAGGAGTTCTGCTTAAGGTGAGCTCGTTGAAAGTGTTAGCATTGTTGTTTTAATAAATAAAATGAAATGAATTTTATTATGATAGGGAAAAAAAAGCCCCAACATGTGACTGGTATGCATGGTTGGAAACTAAATTTGATAGCACTCACCACTCAGGCGAGTGTTACCTTCAGAAAGCACTCACTGCACCCACACCTGTGATCACTTGCTTGAGAGAAAATGACTCACATACAGTAGTCCACCCACCGTGACCCCTTCTCCCAACCAAAAAAAAAATCAATGTTTTGCTTTCCAATAATAAATATATAATCTCCTATGCTTCTTAACATAATTATCACAGCAGAGAACAGTACAACGATGATCCATTAATAATATGGGCATGGTTGTCCATCGTGTATCAAACTGTAATCTATTCTTCGAGTGTAAAATCCCCAACTGGAGCACAACAAGAAAAGAAAAAATGGAGAAACCTCCATCACGTCTGAAAGGTGGTTTGACCAATCCTGAGTTCCTTTAGTTTCCAAGTGAACCTTTGGATCGTCAAACAACTTCGTTTCATATGCTTGGCCCACAAAGTAGAGAGAAACATCTTGTTCCATTCGAACAGCGAACAACAGCAAATAGTGTCATTTTGTACTTGAGCTTGAATTGTGTAAATGCACAGGTAACCTAAGCTCAGGGAATGTTCATGATAACCGTTGAACCCTTTGGTGATCGTGTTAATTAGAAGGGTTTGTAGTCAGAGAATTTAATGGTAATAAATAGAAATAAAAATAAAAGAATTAAGTCAAAAACTGCAATAAAAAGGCAGCCAGTTCAGGCCAATTCCATTGAGTTTTTATATTACTGTTCTTGTGTGTTAAATTCGCATACAAACCCTTGTAATACAGTTGAAACTCTCCTTATGGATGTCTCTCTAATACAGACAACAAAATTGCCATTTTCCATTTTCCTTTAAAATGCACTGCAATTATACATGCAGTATACAATAAACTTAACCTCTTTGTTATGGACAGCTAAATGTTAACAGCTTCAAACATAACTCTTTAGTCTAGTGCAGCTATGATGGAAGTTGTGCATGTCAGATCATGTTTCCAACTTCTTAAGAGTGAATGTCGCTAAGGCTTGAGCAAAATTGGAAATGGTCAAACAAAACCTTCCTTGCTACTTTGTGTGTAGTTAGTCATTGGCATGAAACTACTCACTGTGGTATTTATTTGATTTCTAACAAAAACCTGACCTGAGCATCAAGGGGGGTGGGGGGGGGAGTTTAGGCCTCAAAAAGCATTTTTGGGAACATTTTGCACCTTGAAAATTGGAGTTTTGTTAGGAAAATATTTCAAAGAGCAACTTTACAGATAAAAATCTACTTATATCATAGCAAACTTTTATCCTTCCTCTCAAGAAATATGTTATCAATTTTTCAGCTTGCCCCCACCCCCCCCCCCGGTGACCCCTGTGTATTATCATTTTGAAGGGGGCAAATGTTTTTTTCAAAAGATGAAAATAAGACATCTCTAAATAAACTTTTCTCTTCCTGGTATTTGGATTTTTATCAAAATTAAGACTGGATGTGAATATTTCACTCTTTGTGAATCGTTTGATGCTAACAACTGTGCGGGCACTCCATAATTTTTCAAAGGTTAATCAATTTACAATGTATACCTCAAGCAAAATTACGATTTTTCCTACTTTTTGTTCATGACTATCTTTCTTTTAAATAATACTAGTAGTAATCGTAGATTAGAGAGTGCGTTCGAATATTGGTAGGTTTGGTATGTTAACCCGAAAACCACCGTATGGAGGGCCATGTGGTCCATGATGATCTTTGAACACCAAAAGCACATTTACAGCATCTTGGAAAGCCTCAAAAATATCAACTTTGACTAACACAATATTAAAACATAATTTCTGAAAATAGTTGTAGCAGCAACGAACAAATTATTGTAGCAATCGGCAATTGTTTGAGCTTTATCCAGACAGTAATCCCCAGAAATTCCTTCAGCTCCTCAGGACTTGTTCCGACCCAACATGGTATGTTCCTTCACATGGCATATTTGTTTGTTTCAGTGACGAAATCGAAATGACCGATCCGTGGTATAAAAAGGTGTACAAAATATTTCTCAGACATTTGTTTATCCTGATATAACAAATTTCAGTCAAGGTCATTTCTTGAGAGGTAAGGTGGCAGATAATCCACTTCAATTGCCAATCCTCGCCACAAAGAACCTTCCCTGCTAGCAGAGGTCTCTGGCAGAACCCCAATTTCATCGTGTTCAACAACTCGATCAAACAGGTCTTGTTTTCAAAAGATTTCGTCGATTCAATTCCGCTTTTACTTGATGAATTGTCCACTCAATGTAGTTGTATCGCCGCCATTTTTACTTTCGCTATTTCCAGGGTGTAGCAGCTCATTTAAGACGTTTAGACATCACTTTCGTCTTCCTCGCCGACGACCACCATTTTGAAAGCTATTGAGTTGGATTGGTGATGATGTCATTCCTGTTCGCCCACGCACATTGCTTGCAGATTGCAGGGGCAGCTGTTTTCAAGACCCACCAGTTGTCTCAAAAATCTCGATTCAGTGTGGATTAGAACTGCATTCTGCGAACGCAATTATTCAGGCGATTTCACGCAAGACCGTTCAATTGTTTACAATAGGTTGTATTTATCTAGGTTTGACAGTCAGATATCAAGCAGATTTGCCGTTATTATTTTTCAAAACTCACATCTTCAAGCAAGCAGTTAATTTATGCAAATTACTGTCTTCGGGCAAGTGGGCAAGAAAAATGTATAGTTAAACTGTCCAGCATAGTTAACCGCTCTGAAGGGATCTATAATAGGTAACTTAAATTATACATACCACTAGCAAAGCTATCAGTTCGAGAAACATTTCAGAGTCAAGGAAATCACTTACAAGTCTGTGGTTCCTCAGTGAACGTCTCATATGGAGAGAATGCATGTTGGCGCGTTCAAACCACAGTTCTCGTCTTCGATGACAGCTCAAATGGTTCCTTTTACAGCGACATCCTATTCAATTTGCTGCACCTGCGATTGGTTTGGCAAAAAGCTCCAAACATCATCATTTCTTTTTAGAGTGAGCTGATGGACATCTTGCATCTTGGTATTTCAAGTAATGATTTGGCATTCAGTTCATACCGGCTGCTTCGTCAACGATGTGGAGAATGATGTTTAAAGCACTTTTAAACTTTGGGATGTTTAACTTTCAAATGCCTTGCTATAAAATTGCTGGCAAGTTAATTGTCATGTAGTACGAAAACTGCAAAGTTCCACGATTTCATGCCCACCAAGGGTTCAGTATGGTGTTTATGTTTGTGCGCGTTTCCGCTGACCGGTTCTTATTGCTCGCAACTTGAGGCGTGCTGAAAAGATTTCTTCCCACTATTTACCCCAAATTTAAGTTCAGTTACAGTACCTCGAAGATTTTTAATGTTCATTTTTAAAAGGTATTCCTCCGTTTTCGAATTAAGCTGGTACTTAACAGTCTTAACACAAGTGGAGAAATGCAGGTACTGCAAATGATCTTATAAATTAAATGCCTGGGGCGTGCATTAAGTTTAGGGTCCTGGGGAGGGAGGCAGATATGAGGCGTTATTAGAAAGAGGCATTTATTTCACTTTAACTCACTGTCAAAATTTGTGGCAAACGAAAACATGCCGTTCCTTGATGACCTAAATAAAGTTGCTGACACATTGAGACAGAAATTAAGAAGATACAAGAGCGCTATAGTTACTTTTGAATTTGGGATTCAAGAAGATGCACTTTTACTGCTGACCAAGCAAGCAAGAAACTTAATAAATTGCATGATTTTACTCTATGGAGCGTTTCCTTGGTTTCTGAGGCGATATTTGGGGGCCTCAATTAGAAACAGGGCGTTTATTAGATGGGAGCGTCTGATACAAACTTTACAGGGGGAACGTTTATTAGAAACGAGGCCTTTATTTGGAAGTGGGCATTGACGTATGACTAGTTTTGCGGTTTGCAAGGCTTTCTTTCTACTAAAGTAAGGGGCCACCTGCTGGCAAGCTAGAAACTAAGATACCTGAAACATCCGTTTTTTTTTTTCATTTCTGGCCTTCTTCGTGGTCTTTGAAACTGTATCAGGATTTGCTTTGAACCCAGTCTGCTCATCGTCTTGAAAATTTTCATTCAAAAATCCTTTCTGTCTTTCACTTAAAGGAAATAATGATATGCAGGATTTTAGCGCCCACCGATGGTCATCAAAAAGGGAACATCATGCGGATCTACATCCTCATCCCGTTGCTACACTATACCCACAAGTCAGCTACGAAACAGTGACTAACACACATCTAATGTATCAGTAAATTCAAAAAGCGTCCATCCCCCCCCTCCGGGCATACCCCGGGTACTTTACCCGAAATGTGTCCCGCATGGTGGGGCATTTGACTATCTGCAGTCGCCAACTAAAGGGTTTCGCGCATCTTTCGCATGCAAATATTCATTCATTCATCACGGGAGCCACTTCGCTCCCTTCACTTCAAGATTCCGCATAGGTTTTCAGTTGTTTACTAAATATACAGTTGCTATGCCTTTATTCAAAGAGATCAGAAAAGAGTTTTGGCAAACAATTTTTCCAATTTGGTTTGCAAAGGTAAGCGATTTTAGATTAAAATATTTATTTTGAGCAGGGAGCATGCCAAAATGCTTCATGCAACGAGTGATTTGCTATAGATTTATACTTGATTTGCCCTTTTTAAGGCACTGACGGTGGGGCATTTGACCGTCTAAACTGGAAACACTGAGGGGCATTTGTTAAAATTTTTTCAAAAAAGTCAAATGCCCAGGGGTTCGCCCAGGGGGGGGGGGGGGATGGGCCCTTTTGGAATTGACTGATACATAACCTGTTTGACTCAAATTAGAAACGGTATATGATATGCTATTTAAATGCCCATGCAAAGCTGGTACTTATTTTCTTGACTAACAAAATTATAGTTCAACGGATTTCTGTAAGGGTTTCATTTCCAATTTCCCTTTGAAGATCCGTGGGGCAAGTGGCCACTTAGTTTGGTAGAAAGAAAGCATTGCAGACAGCAAAAGTTGGCATACCTCAACACCTGTAATGTAATGTAATGTAATGTAATGTAATGTAATGTAATGTAATGTGTATTTATATACCGCTCATATCACATAGTCTCATGGCGGTTTACAACACTGGCTGGGGGACTTTACCAGACTGCTTATAACGCAGTTTACAATTAATGAAGTTGAGTTATGAGTGCCCCTGTAATATCAAATTAAGACAGACACTAGGGGTGGTCACTGCCAGAGTTTTGTTACGTCCCTAGTGGTTCTTTTACGTCCCACAGAATCAGAGAATTATGAAGAGTTGTGCATTGCTCCGCTTGTGTTAAGACTCTGTTTCAGATTAATTCCAAAACAGAGGAAATTTTTTTAAAAATGAGCATTAAAAGATCTTCGAGGTACTGTAACTGAACTTAAATTTGGGGTAAATAGCAGGGAGAAATCTTTTCAGGCACGCCTCAAGTTGTGAGCAATAAGAACCGGTCAGCGGAATCGTGCACAAACATAAACATAAACACAAACATAACCAGCTGCAGCAAATTGAATAGGGTGTCCCTGTAAAAGGAACCATTTGAGCTGTCATTGAAGATTTCTCATTGACTCTGACATGTTTCTCGAACTGATAGCTTTGCAAGTGGTATGTATAATTTACGTTACCTATTACAGGGCTCGAGACTAACTTTTCAGCTTACTAGCCCAGTGGCCAGTGAGAGGTTTGATTCACTAGCCAAAACAAATTTTTCACTAGCCAGACGTGTTTGCCAGATGTTAATCCTGTCAAGCGGTTTCATTTGATGCATTGGTACATGTGTACTTTCTTTTCCAACCACAATACCGATGTGCAACTTATCAGCCTTTTAGAAATAAGTATTGTGTGGTTCTGCCATACGTCAAAGGCACATCGCAGGCTCTTCGCCGTTGCCTACAACAACAAGGCATACGGACTGTTTTCAGATCTGACACAATTCTTAGATCACACCTAGTGCAACCTAAGGACATTGTCGATCCAGCAAAACAAGACGGAGTAGTCTACAAGATTCGCTGCGAATGTGGTAAGGTTTATATTGGAGAGACGGGAAGATCTATGCATGAACGGATTAAGAACACGATAGAGACATACGGCTTGCTCGAACCCAATCCTCTGCCGTTTCAGAACATAGCAACGCGACCAGACATTATCCACTCTGGGACGAAGTTAAATTTATTGACCGAGACCCACATTGGTACACCTGTAGGGTTAAAGAGCCTATTCACAGAAGACTTCACCCTAACAACATCAACAGGGACAGTGGAATTGAAATTCCTGAAGCGTGGATGCCCACAATCAAATAACACATCAGCCGATCAGTACCAAAGCGGACTGCTGAGGGAACAATTTCTAGTCTGAACGACAAGGATCGAAATCCTCCAATCAACAACAGCCTAAGCAAGGATCGAAACGCACCAATCACCACCAGCCACGGTGCTTCTTATGCTCAGACATAGCCAGTCGACACCATCGCCTGAGGAAGACCAGCAGTATAGCTTTCACAACGTCGCGATCTCAATCGTGAGACAAAAGATTAACTCAGCTATCAAGTATGTTTGACATTTGAAAGTTTTATAATAAAAATAAGTCTTTTATTACACTGTAAATTAAGTTCTTTAAAAGTTGAAGAGACACTGTGGTACAAATTTAACATTATTATTAAACCAAATTAACTATGAAATTGGAATTCTTATGTCTGGAACCCAACAGTGTCTAAGCACAGCAGCTTAAATACAAAAACGGATGCTCTTTTGAATGCAAAATGCGATTTGAATTTTAAGGAACTTGAAATAAAATAACTCACTCGAACGAATTATTTGAACCATCACTTATTTATCAAGTTTCACCATGTAATGATAATGCTATAGAGAAACAACATCAGAAATACATTTAAGACAGACTATTTCGCCTATGTTGTCTCTGTGTATCATTGCCAGTACGTGAAAAAAGAGAAATGCTTTTGAAACCTTGCCTTCAAATCAATAAAGAATCAAAAACGGCGCATCATAAGCCTATTAATTTTCATGTTAACATTTTTAAGATGGAGTTTTCTGCCATTCCATCGAATTTGTGCACCTTGTAGAACCAGAGTTATCACATTTGAAGGGCTGAAAGTGAAACTATCGTATGTGACGATTTCGCCTCGAAATTTCAAATTGCTCGGAATTGGCTGAATTTTGACATGTGGACTCCATTTTTGTCCAAGAACATTGCCCTGTATTTGTTTTTTTTGCTGTTGTGTGCTTCGTTTTCGAAAAAAACGGGCCTAAAGTATGTTCACACAGACCATCACATACGATAGTTTCGCTTTCAACCCTTCATTTTTGTTTGTTGTGATGGCACAAATTCAGTCATGCTCACCAGTGCGCGATGAAAAGAGAAACACTTTAGGAAAAATGAGGCAAATCTCAATGACCAGCAGCAAATTGGGGAGATGTTGAGGAAGTACAGTGTAGTTTATTTGTCGTTCATTGCATTAGTATGAAAGAAAAAGAAGAAAAAGTCAATCGTCTGTTCCGGCTTGCGCATGCAAGACTCCATTTTCTTTCGTGATACATTTAAAATTAATTTTCATTGGTTTTCCCTCTTGTCCCCAAAGCTTTGAACTTTTCACTAGCCAAAATGGCTAGTGAAGTGCAAAATCCACTAGCCAAAACGGAATTCTTACTAGTCTGAGGCTAGTTGGCTACCGTTAGTCTCGAGCCCTGGCCTAGGGGCTGCGACCGAAAAGGCCCTGTCTCGATAAGTTTTCAGGTGAGTCTTAGGTATTTGTAAAAGATATTTGTCGGTTGTTGGAAGGAAGGCTAAGGCATCTCTATTTTGCTGCACAACCACTCTCAATGCCTCCACCTGTTTTTGTATTACAGTACTGCTCAAAAGTAAGTTGCCACCCTCGCACGCGACGCGAATCGAGTCGCGCGCTAAGCGATTTGCGTCGCGAGCTAAGCAATTCGCGTGGCACGCTACGCGAATCGCGTCGCGCGCGATGTTGTAGAAACTTTAAGTAATTTGGCTTGAAGCTCTCGCGCGATTTAAGATGCCATTGTAAAGCAACAATAGTCGATTTCAACAGTCGATTTCCAGTGTTCGCAAAAGACCGCTAAGGAGAAATGATTATGTGTGATCAATCGATCGCCGGAGAAGGGCAGCACATGCTAAGCTTCGAAATTTTGTGTCAAACAGTTTTTGCCGCAAAACTTGGCTAGGTTGAGATCGACATGATTAACTTAAGAAAACTATATACTCGAATTCAATCTTCTTCCTAAACTGAACATCAAACCGCCAATAATTTCGGCTCGTTCATGACTGATGCTTAACTTTTGTTTAGCTTTCTATTCATCTGATTCTTGACAACTTTAGTTAGCCGTTTGAAAATTGAAAATGTTTACACACTTGGGATGTTTCTTTTCGTATGCGTGGTTTCGACAGAGCGAAGCACGTAAAAATAATTGTTTTGCGAGTGTCTTTGTTGAGGGTAATCTAAGTTTAACGCAGATTATTACCAAATGCAAATAGGTATATGGTAATATTCGTTGGTGTACATTTGTACCTCTAAAAACCTCAAAACCTAGAGTTGGCACGGCGACTGAGGGGTAAACGAGCTGGGAGATACAGTTGTAAGTTTATCATTCTTTTCGATCGATCGACCACACGTGCGAGGCTTCCTTCAGCAACTCTTTTTATGCAGACAAACTCTACTGTAGCGCAACTTAACAAAGATGTGGTCAGGAAAATGTTTGTAGGTCTTTCGAAGTAGAAAATATACGATTGAGTGCCGGCATGTTGAATAACAAACTTCCCCATTGCCACATGAATCTCAAATTTCTACATGATAAGATCCAGCTGTGAGATAAGCTTATCGTTCTCTTCATCGATCAATCAACCAAAGCTCAGCATGTGCGAAGTTTCCAAACTACCGTACTCTTCAGCAAATCTTTTTACGCGGACACACTCTCCTTGAGTACAACTTTACAAAGACATGCCCAGGAAAATGTTTTTCGGTCTTGCAAACTAGAAAATATACGATGAGTGCCGGCGTGTCGCGGTGGGTTTCTTTTGCAGGTCACGGGTCGCAGGTCACAGGTCACAGGTCACAGGTTATTTTTTCCTACAATTATACCACAAGAGTGACTTTCAATTGATAGCCTCGGAGCATAACCATCCTATGTCGAATTTTGGGTTGTTTTTCGATTTTGCCTGGATTTGCCCGAATTGTTGCATGTAAACTGCAATTCGATTGAAAGAAGATGTAATGCAACTTGCAAACCACTCCCATGGAAGGGTGGTTTCTTGGTGTACGTAAGAAAAAATGCATTTCTGGATTCTGGATGAATCAGTCAAAAAAATACCATACAATGTGTTTCCATCGAATTGCAGTTCACATGCAGAAATTCAGACAAATCCAAGCAAAATCGAAAAAACTCAAAATTCGACATAGGATGGTTATGCTCCGAGGCCTTCAATTAATGTGGCACTTAAACCTTTTATTACAGACCTCAAGTAACAGGGGCATCCAACGAGCCAAATCAACCAAAAGCTGTAGAAAGGCATTTCTGAATACCTTATGGTGTTTGAAGGCTGTTTAAAGTGATGTTTTCATAAGCTAGAAGAAGTTTATCTGTTCGGATTCTCTAGCTGAAAGTTTAATTGCCCGAAAATGTTAGGGAACAAAATCTTCCTTTGAGAAAATGCAAGCTGAAATGAACTTTCCACAAGCTTTCTAGGGAACTATTTTCTTTCCGAAAATGCTAGCTGACGTTTTTGACTGCCAAAAACGGCAATTACGACCTTCCGAAAATCTTAGGGACTATGATTTCCCTATTGCGAATCTCTAAGGCCATGTTTTAGTTACGAAAATCCGAGTACACTCTTTAATTGACGCCGAAAGCCCCAGGCGAATTACCCTCCACCGAACAGATAAATTCTGAAACTTGTTATTGGGTGCCCCTGAAGTAACCCTGGACGGTGAACCCTAGGACGCCAAACCATGGCGTGGGGGAATGGGACTAGAACGTCGTTCTGTGCGCGAAAAGTTAAGGGTTTCGCCTCACTATGGCTGCTTTTAAGGATGCGAGAAACTTGTTAATGGCGCCGCTGTGCGATGATTTGATTTCAGAAGAAAAGTATTTTATATAACAGCGTGCTTTTCAGTGCACTCCATGACATTTGACCTATGACAAATTGAAATTAAATGAAGTTAGCGAGATATATCACATCTAAATTGAGCTTTTCATGTACAAGGTTACCTAAATAATCCTGTCAGCTTTGTTTTGAAAATCGGGTAAATTTCCGGGAAAAGCAGAGGCAAATGCAATGAAAAGAAAAGATATATTTATCCAAAAGGTCTTGATAAAAAGCAGACAAGTTAATATTTTTAAAAAATGGACAACTCAAAGTGGTTGAGCATTTTTAAAAATATATTTACCCATTTTTAGCAACGACGGGAATTCCGCTTCCAACATTCGCCATAGTCACTGTCGCTGTGAATTTGCATTTTTGCACTGGATCTAATATTGCTAGTTTAGAATATACTCCAGATTAGCCTTGGAGAGACACTGATTTCAAAGGTAAAATTGAAAAAGAAACTCGCGTTCTCAAGACACCGCCAAAATTGTGGGAATGACTGCCGCGACGTTAGGTGGACGGCAAGGGCCTTACGCGAATTGCGGTCAACAAGGCCATCTTGACTTCGGGTTGAATGCCGTCCAGGGTTGCTTTAACTCCGTAATTAAAGGTTTAAGTGGTCAGTTGTCACATTAATTGAAAGTCACCCTTGCAGTATAATTCTCAGAAAAAATTGACCTGTGACCCGTGACCCGTGGCCTGTGACCAGTGACCTGCAAAAGAAACCCGCCGGGCGTGTCGAATAAACATTTCTCATACACTTAAGTCTTAATTAACGACTCAAACTTCATCTTTCTACATGATAAGATTATTCGTTCAAAAAGAAGGAAATGAAATAAATTCCGTTCTGCTTCGGGTTTTCCCCGGCTTCTCAAGCGAGTAATGATTAACGAGTGTTGTGCCATGTTTACTGAGCAGAAGGTTTCAGATTACATAGCCAGTAGCTTTTGCAGTGTTATCCAAATTTTAGCGTGCGTCGCTTTGTGATCTGAAAGCAAAATACAGTCGCCACTGGCCATTTGCTTGTGGTGAACTAGCACTTAATTTTCCTAACGAATTCAGAAAACACAACCATATACCCTATCGAAGACAGAACCGATAAAAGTTGTCATTTCAGCGCTAGCAGGAGCAAGGAACACCCGAGGAACAGTAATCATTCGCAATCGATCTTCATCGGTTTGCTTACAAGAGGACTGCGCAATTTCAATTCATGATGAATTCCATGATGCTGTCTGTATTTGCATAGAAGGGAACGACATGTACTCGATTGAAACAATACCTGCATTTGTAAAGCGCTACGCGAAATTAATTGATTTCGCGTTGTAAAATCATCTGAAATTTATGCCAAACATTTTCGCTTCAGTGAGTCTCGCGCTACGCGAATCACGTAAAATGCGACGCGAATCGCGTCGCGCAGGAAACACAACGCGACTGGCAACTTACTTTTGAGCGGTACTGTAAATTTCTGAGCAAAAACTTCCCAGCAGACCTAGACTCTAGCAAATTAATTGTTCACTAAGGCAGTCACTGTTGAGATATATTTCATGCATGCACTCTAACTTAACATCACCTGCCACATTCCTGACAGGTGGTCATGTGCACAAATCGGATTTGACAAGATCTCACCTTCCACTTCATCCACAAAGAGATCTGGGTTCAAGATTAGAGCTGCACTGTATTTCTTACTAAAAGTGCACTATTTGATGGCACTGGGGCTGTGCAAATGGCTTTATACCCATGACCTCCATAATACGGACACATGGGTTGTTTTACCATTAATATAAAACTTCTGGAAATTTTGGTTAGGAATTTTCATTTAGAAGGAATGGTACATGTTGTTTACCATTCGCCTAAAATTTTTGGATAGTTACTTCGCGCTCGCTGACTGGGTAGATTCCACTTGGCCAAAAGCCAAGAGGTCTCAGTATGAAACATAGAAACTTATAAATGGTAAATTGGGAAGTCCCAATTAGGAAAACAGGACTTTTTTTAACATTTTATTTAAGTTTCAACAAAAAAAAAAAAAGAAAAGAAAAAAATACAGACAAAAAGATCAGAAACAAAAACTCTTACAGTACATTACTCCAATTAGTTTCCTTGAGATCCTGTCGAAATCATTTATGGATTCCTTGTTGGTTGGGTCAGAGGTTGTGATACTTGGAGACTTAAATTGCAATGTTTTGGAAGATTGCTACGAAGGCAGAGCCTTGACTGAGTTTTGCTCCACTTTTAATCTTACTCAGCTCGTCGAATCACCAACAAGAGTCACCGAAACTTCTAAATCAATAATTGATATTGTATTAACGACAAATAAGGACTTTGTCGAAAATTGCGTTGTAAAATCTTCGTCTATCAGCGATCACAACCTGGTGTGTTTTAACCTCAAGTTAAAAGCTCCAAGACCTCATCATTCGTATGTCACCATTCGAAGCTACAAGAACTACGATCGCGATAACTTCCTTGTGGACCTATCTCGTGTCCCATTTCATATGGTTTATTTCTTCGAAAGCCTGGATGACCAAGTTGATGCTTTCAATTGTTTATTTCTTGAGGTTCTTGATGTTTACGCACCATTCAAGCG
Source organism: Pachyseris speciosa (assembly GCA_016490735.1). Lineage (NCBI taxonomy): Eukaryota > Metazoa > Cnidaria > Anthozoa > Scleractinia > Pachyseridae > Pachyseris > Pachyseris speciosa. The sequence goes on along the minus strand of JAEMWC010001107.1, from coordinate 841 downwards.
CATAAAAATTAAATCACGCCCCAACCATTCATCACCCAAGAGATCAAACAGTTGATGAAAACTCGTGATTTATGGCACAAAACCGCTAAGCGAACATGTGATCGCCTCCACTGGAATGCCTACAGATTCTTTAGGCAGGAAGTGAAGCGTGAAATTAGACTCGCTGAGAAAGCGCACATTCGCACCGAGCTTCAAAACAGCAAAGGAAATTCGAATGCAATTTGGAAAGTGATCAACCGTTGTTTACCAAGGAAGGGAGCGCCTTTGAAAACCGAGAACCCTTTGAGCCTATCCAAAACGTTCAACGAGTTCTATACTTCAGTTGGTAAAGCTACAGCGGATAAAGCAAGATTGATTGCTCGGGAATTTGGCTTTTCTCCAAGCGGTCATGGCTTGTTACACAACTATGCAAATGATGTCCACGAAAATGACCATCGAGAACTTTTTATGTTTTCTGCAGTAACTGAATCTCTAGTTGAAAATATCGTTAATGGTCTGCCTTCGAATAAAGCTCCTGGTGCCGACAAAATTACATCTAGAGTTCTTAAGGATAGCCTTCCTGCAATACTCCCGATAATCACGCATTTGTTTAACAAGTCGTTTGCCACTGGTACTTTTGCACGATCGTGGAAAATGGCTGAAGTCATACCTGTTCCCAAGTCTGGCTATTTCAACGAACCAGTAAACACGCGCCCTATTTCCTTACTTCCGATATTATCGAAGGTCTGTGAAAGACTCGCCCACGTCAATTCGTTGATTTTCTGAATCGCTCTGGAAAAATCTCAAAGTTTCAAAGCGGGAATCGTGAATTACACTCTACCGAGATGGCCCTACTTCAATT
>JAEMWC010001106.1:245000-268461 GCA_016490735.1 Pachyseris speciosa | reverse complement strand
CATTCGTGAAGATTTTTTTAGACAACCAAACAGAGAAAGAGAAGGAGTTCATTAAGCAGAGAAAGGCGAGGGCGTCGGTTTATTGAGTGGAGAGAATTTGAAAACACGTCAGAAAAATCTCACAAACACTTTTATGGAAAGAATTAACGCAAGAGCCCAAACATAATTTTACATTCGTTACGCTTACTCATACTGGTTGCGCAACGTTGAAGACGACTCTTTGCTACTGTTTCACCACAACCAAAGAGAAGATTCACGTTGGATAAACAATAGAAAAGAAGCGCAAGAATTTCTTAATCAAAAAGAATCAGAACGATTAAGTCAAGAAAGGGTGACCCGACAAGTACAAAATGGGCGTTTGACAATTTGAAGATGTTTTGGTAAAACTTATATTTACGAGGCCGGCTTTGGTTGGAACAGGGCCACTCCCAGGGTGGTTGCGGGCGCTGGCGCATGGGCGTCACAACATTGTTACTTTAGACACTTATCAAGATAACCTCTGTCTTTGGCGGTGTTTGGCTGTGTTTCAAGGAGCAAGGGTTGACCGATGCACACAAAAAGCGCGCGAGCTTGCACAAAGTTTTCTCCAGCTTGAAAACCTGCCATTAGATTGTCCCCAAACATCACTTGATGAACTTGAAAAAGTAGAAAACCATTTTAACCATAACAAACCTTATTCACAATGGATTGCTTTCCGGGTGTTTGAACCAGAAAGGCAAAATGAAGAAATTGTTTGGAAGCTTTTAAAAACACCCAACCTGAGAGCCCCCAAAATTATTTCAATTGGTGTTTATAAAGGACATGCCTTTCTGATAAAGAAAAACATTGAGGGGTTGGGGGGCGCGTACATTTGCCCACACTGTCAAGGAAGGTTAACAAGAATTGACAGCTTAAAACGCCACATTGCAATATGTTCGAAAGGGGAAACGGTAATACACTGCCCAAACAAACCAACAACCAAACCCCAAACAAAGTTTGAAGAAGCTTTCTTTCCCAAACACAACGCTTCGCCAGAATCAATTAGGTGGGTTGAAAAGAAGCCCAAAAAAGAGGAATTCATATTCACCACGCGCAATGTGGTCACGGTGGTGAGGTTTACATATTGGGATTTCCCGTTGATAGGTTTCACCTTCAAACCAAAACAGTGTTTCAAAATCATGGGTGCCGTTGGCATGCTGTCCCCGTTGTTGTCAAAACAGAAATGAGATTGTAACATACAAATACCAAGGGAACAAAACACCCGTTCCTTTAACTGCCGAAAAAGCCTATCAAAGAACTCTTGAAAGAACAACAAAACTGAGAGCCGAAAAATTTAATGTGGTTGAAGTATGGGCCTGCCAAGTGGAAAAAACCTTTGAACCCCTTCCACCAGTATACACACAAACCTTTCCACACGCAATTTTGTTTGACTTTGAAGCATCCGGAGACAAAACCGCAAGAAAAGATCCAACCTCGTTTTGAACAATCCAAAACGAACACAAACCAATTTGTTTCTCGATGGGCGACACACTGAACCCCACCCCAACACATATTTGCGACAGAGACCCCAAAGAGCTGCTTCGCAAGTTTTGGGAAGAGCTGCAAAGGCGAGGGGACGAAATTAGAAAGACAACCCAAAAATTCATCCCAGACACAATCCATGTTCTTCCTAAAAAACAAAGAGCTCACATTCTTTACTGGTGCAACGAAATTCCTGTTGTGGGGTTCAACTCAGGGCGCTATGATTTAAATCTTGTGAAAGAGTATCTGGTTAATGTGTTGACCGACAAGGAAAACGTGAGAGTAGCCAAAGCGGCCAACAAGATTATGTATATGCTTCCACCCGGCTTCCGAATGCTGGACATTATTAACTATTTGGGACCAGGAACTGACTATAAGAAATGGATAAAGGCATATGAGTGTAAAAGTACCAAATCGTGGTTTCCCTATGAATGGTTTGACAGCGCGGAAAAGCTTAATTACCCAGACCTTCCCGAATATAAAGAATGGTTTTCCACATTGAAAAACGAGTGGTTGCTGTCGCCAGACGAATGGAAAAGTTGTGTTAAAACATTTCAAAACAAAGGAATGAAAACATTTGCGGACTGGCTGCGCTATTACAACAATCTTGACGTTGAGCCCGGTCTTGAAGCACTAACTAAAATGCGGGGCTTTTACACTGAAAGGGGGATTGAAATTTTGAAAGACGCAGTCAGCATTCCAGGGGTTAGCATGCACTATTTTTTGCGGGGAGCGGTTGAACGCGGCGCCGAGCTTTGGAGCCCCTGCAAAGAAGCTTACGACATGTTGAAAGGCGCCGTAGTTGGTGGACCAAGTTTGGTGTTTACAAGGTACCACGAAGCCGGCAAAACTAATATAAGAAACACATGCAAACCGTGCAAAAAAATTCTGGGCTACGACGCCAACGCCTTGTATCTGTCATCAATGCTTCAGCACATGCCGTGTGGAAAGGAAACCGTTACCCACGTTCCAGAAGAAAAAAAAGCTATCATGGTGCCAAGATTTATAAAGTGCTTGAAACAGGGAAAATGGTTTGGTTTTGCGGAAGTAGACATTGAAGTGCCTGAAACCCTGCGCCCCAAGTTTGAAGAAATGTGTCCGCTTTTCATTAACAAGCAAGTGCCAGAACAAGCCGTGCCAGAGCATATGATGGAATACTTGAGAAAGACAGGTAGAAACAGAGGCGATGGAAGAAAGCTGGTGGGCGCGCTAAAGGCCGAAAAAATGTTGGTGTATGCTCTGATGCTTCGTTGGTACATTAATCACGGGTTGGTAATAACCTCCATTCACCGGACAATTAATTACCAACCCAAAAAGATTTTCACCTGGTTTGTGGAGCAAGTTACCGAAGCCCGCCGAACGGGTGATGTTGACAAAAGCAAGGCACTACTGGCGGATGTGTTTAAACTTCTGGAAACAGCGCCTATGGAAAGATGATTGAGGCTGTTGAACGACACACAAACACATGTTTCACAAAGAGTGAAAAGGTTGTTGACAAAGAATTTTGAAGTGCGTTCTTCGTAGATTTGGATGAGATTGGGAATTCATACCAAATTGAGAGCAGGAAAAAAAAGATTACAATCGAAAGGCCGTTTCAAGTTGGCATTGCTGTTTACCAGTTGGCTAAACTTAGAATGCTGGAGTTTTACTACGACTTTCTGGACAAGTTTGTAGACCGCAGCGACTCCGAGTTAATTCAGATGGACACAGACAGCTGCTACATGGCCTTGCCGGTAGACGGTAGACACCCTGGCAGATGCAGTCAAACCTGAGTTAAAAGCACAGTTTGAGGCAGAAAAAAACCAGTGGCTTGCTTGGGACAAATGGAGCGGCCGCACCCCAGGGCTGTTTAAACTAGAGTGTGAAGGCAGTCGAATGATTGCCCTCTGCTCAAAATGTTATTACGTTGACAAGGAAGGGGAGAAAAGCAAGTTCAGCACAAAAGGAATGAACCAGAGGCAGAACGCCATCCAGTGGGAACGGTTCAAGAGCGCACTTTACGGACACAAAGACATGGCGACAAACAAGGGGTTTCGAATGCGAGAGGGAAGAATGGTTACATACACGCAACAAAAGTTTGGGCTGAGCGCTTTTTACGACAAAAGGTGGGTGTTGCCGGATGGTATCCACACGAGCCAATTGAATATCATTTGTAATATGGAAAGTTGGGTAAAAAGAACGTTAAGCAGGCTTAGCAGGGGGGGGGGGGGCTCGGTTTTGGTGGAACAATCATCAACTCTTCCACACGAAGCTGCGTTTCGGTTCGCCACCCATTTCATGGTCGGCAATCCAATACATCACCGGTTGGCCAGGTTTAATCATAACCCGCGCAACCTCGAAGACTTTCAGCGACCAGATTGGATCTGTTGCTCGGCGCGTGCCCCCATCTAACTCGCCTGGTTGGTACAAATAGCGCACTTCTGTTCTTGCGGGATAATATTTTCGCCCCTTCCAACAGGCCTGGAAAAAAGTTGCGGGGCGGGCAGAGACAGATTGTTTATGGATGGCGTCCGCGGGTTTCAAACCAGTCAGTCAGTAGTTTGTTTGTTTATTGCAGCGACAACGCGGGAAGCCGCGCAACCCACTTGACTGCTCGTCCCCTCTGCCAACCGCATTTCAACCGCGTACTGCTGTCGAAACATCTGCCAGAGTACGATTAAAGCGCTCCACAATTGCCTGGTCGCGATGCACCTCCACATGCGCGGCGAATGGTTGTTCCATGTTTTTCCATTTCCTTGGAAACCGCGCCATAAATTCACGCCCGGGTCACCTGAAGCAGCTTTGGCCATCGAAGAGGTCCACGTTGTAAATTTTTTGGAAAGCTTGCGCCACTTCGTCGAATTTTTTGTAGCCAAAGGCTCGCCGCCTTGAATCGGCTGGCCACATCAACAGCAGTTAAGCGTATTTAAAAGTTTGCGCCCCACCCTTCATGGGGCATAAAAAGCAGATCGGCTTGATGCGCCGCGCTTGGCAGTTGGAATGTCAAACTTTGGCCGGGGAATGTTGCGTGGGGCTGGAAGAAAGACCTGCAAAGCGCTTGCCTTTGAACCGATGTTTGGCGGTGGCTTCCGAAACCTTTGCAGCTTGGGCCAGTTTTTTTGCCGCAGCAAACCCTTTCCAATAACCCTGTGGACTGTAATAAATTTTTGAAAGGCGTTGATTCGTTTTGCATATATAAAACCACAAAAAGATGGCAAAGTGTTGTGGAGCAAAAATGGAAAAAGAACAAAAAAACTGGGAATATCTTTGCAAAACATGTAAACGGGTTGAAGAACTGGGATTCCAGTTCAAACAAGACAAGAGGTGGGGTGGGTAGTGGATCCAGTTTTATTTATTAACCTGCGAAAACTTCTTCAAAAACACGAAATAACTGTTGATGCCAAAGACTCGCAAAGGTGGAAGTTTTTGGCGCATGTGGTCCACGACTTAAAAAACACATTTACCCAAATCGGTAAACTATGTGTGTTTCCTTTTTGACTATTTTTTAAAAGCTTCAGACAAGGTTTGGCCGCAACGAGACCAAATTCTTGTAAAACGTTGCCCTGAAATAAAAAAAAATTTACCCCAAGACACGGCACCGGCAAAAGCGTTACTCGGCAATAAAACGTTCAGCGTATTTTCTTTGCAGCTTTTCTGGGATTTCCATACAATGGTCAGAAATGAAGTTGTCAATCATTTTAAGTTTATCAAGGAACGCGGTTGAATTGAAGGGTTCACCCCGAAGATAAAATCGGATTTCATCCAATATTTTTTTATACTCAACCCGAGCAAAGTTTGACCTTTCCACGTTTTTGTCGTATTTTTTTGCAGTTGCGACAATTTTAACAACAACACCGAAAGCAGTTAGACTTCCAATAACAGCGGGTTGAAGGGTTACTCCACCAGCAACGGCGCCGGCAAGAACGGCTTTTCCAGCAGCCACGTTGCAAAACAGATTTTTGTGGTGAAATGAGCGGGCAAGTTTTTGGTACCCCCAGTGTTTTTTGTGGTAAAAAACGTAAAGACGTTTCAGCATTGCAACCACATCTTTGTGAAGAGTTGGTTCAATGTGGTTAAAGTCAAAAATGTCAATTGGAGACGCGCTTGATTGTTTTCGAAAGCGCATATTTTATGTTATAAATGTTAATGTTACAAAGACACGTCTTGCATCTCCCTTTAATGAAAAACTTACATCTTCACCAGAAAAATAAGTTTCACTTATGTAATCAAGGAAATCGTAATGGTTATTTTTTGTTGAGAGGTTGTAAAAGTAACTAATTTATTTCTCGTACCAGAATTTCTATCCCTAAAAGTTATTTTAAAAACTTGTTCACCTTTTGAAGTGCCAATATAAAAACGTTTAAAACCAATTAAATACCCCCAATCATTTATATTTATTCGTGGAAGGGGCGCAGAGAACCGATGCGTTCTAAAAGGAAAAGTTGAAAACAATCCTTTAACGGAACGCGCCAAAAATTGACTTCTTAAAAAAGATACCCCATTTAAAGATTTAAGAGGAAAATGAAAATTTAAACTATTTAATCGACTTCCTCCTGCACTTGGGGGCCGGCGTATTCAAAATTAAAAAGTGAATAATTACCATCGTAAACGGCTTTGTTATTAAGATTTAAATTTCCACCCAATTTTCCTTCTTTAATAAGAAAGCTGTTCATGTTAATGTGAGTTAGCATTGTTAATTCCCCATTTGTTCCATCAAACAAAGATGCGCTTCCATTTTTTACTTCTTGCCCCTTCATATCCAAATATTCTCCAAGCGTCGCCCCTTAAAGTGGCCTTCTTTCTAAATCCAAAGAAGTTTTCATATCTATTCCTGCAGCGCCTGAGGAGGGCGCGAACAAATCTACCCCAGCATCGGTTACTTTGTTGTAATTTAAATCCAAAGGCCCCCCTATTTTTGGTTTCACCAAAGCGTGTCCATCTAAATCCAAATCAGTTTGCATTTGCATTTTCCCATTTTTCACAAAGAAAATTTGTTCAAACGCGGTGGAGGGAACTTTTGACACTGTTCCATTTACCCCGTAAACAACGATACACCCAGTGGGGTTGGGAAATGCGGTTTTTCCGTGTAGATCAAGGTAAAGATATTCTCGTTGGCCTGCCTGTCGTTTTTGGAAGTGCAGTATTGTTTTGACATATCCAGCAATGGTCGCCGTTGCTTGGAATGTTTTCGAGGTTTGCGTGCCAAATGACAGGGTGTCGGCAGTTGCATACACGGTGACATTTCGCATTGAGGAAAAAACTCTACAACAAGGGTATAAAAACCGATTGGGAGTCTGAAAAGTTTAAAACCAATTCTGCTGCGGTACTGTTCAGTTCCATCTTTGTCATCGATAAGCGTAAAATTGTACGCGTTTTTGTTTATTTGGTGAGGAGATGCTGAAAAGCTTGAAATGGAATGCACTGTGACGTTATTTTCAGCAGAAGATTCATCAATGTCTTCCATGAGATATTTGAAGGGGTTTTCTTGCGGGCCTGTGCCGGAAGCGTCCACATGAGTTGCGTCAACATATTTTTTAGTTGCCCCACTGCTTGCCGCCACAGGGTCTTTCAAATTTGCAAGCGTGTTGTTATGCATGTCAATGTCGCCCGCCATTTGCCCGCCAGCAAGTTTGAGAAAAGGGGCCTGGTCAACATAAATTTTGTTGGCAACATCTTTGTCGGCGGCCGGCGCCCCAACATTTCTAATTTTGTGGTTGGCCATTGACAGGTTTCCATACATTCCATTTAAACCGTCTCTTCGAATAAAATAGTCGTCGGCATACCTTTTTGTCGCCGCATCGTCTAAATCAATTGGTGGAGCAAGTTGCACAATGGAATTGTTGTTCGTGTTCAAGTCTTTTTGTGCGATTGCGTCGAGTTTGGTTTGCAAGCCTTGGTCCACATATTTTTTATTGACGGCGTTTTCAGCAGGCGTGCTGTTATCGGCATCTTTCAAATCTTCGATGGCGTACCCGGCCATGTTTACATTACCCTCCGCCGGGTCGGTTCCGCCCCTTTTTAAACAACTCGCGATTTGAGATTCGACGTAGCTTTTGTTTGTGGCGTCAAGGATGTCCTTGGGGTAAACCATGTTGGTGATAAGGTTTCGCCCCATGTCAAGGTTGCCAGTCATTGGAACACTTCCATCAAGCCGTGCAAATGTTGCCGTAACAAACTCTTGGTTTACTGCCGTCAACAGGAAGAAAAGCGCCTTCTGCTGATCAAGGCCGAAGTTGGCCGCTTCTTCTTGGTCTAAATGAAACACCCCCATTATATATTTTCATCAAAATTCCGTTTGATCATTTTTTTGGGTTTGTCGTAATAAAAGAAGGAAAATTTTTTGTCGGTGGCGCGGTCCAAAAGGTTGGGCGGAACCCCCAACTCATCGGCAATGCGTTTGTTTTGGGAGAAACCGAAACAAACAAAAATGGCTGCAGTTGTCGCGGATGTTTTTGGGGACTTTGTAATAAGTCTGTGAAAGATAAATGACGCTGCAGTTCCTGTGCCGCCCGTTGATAAAATAATTAATGATGTCATTCTGGTTTTTTTCACAAACCAAATCATCGAACACAACAATTTTTTGGTTGTCGGACGGGAGCTCCTCAACGGAATTATTTCATCGCCCGGGGCTTCGATAACATCATACCCCACCTTAGGATCCACATTTTCGGCAAAATCATCCAAAAGCATTTGATACTTGTGTTGGTGGAGATTTTTCGAGAAAATTCTATCGAACTCCAAAAGCTCGTAAAGCATGTGCAGTAGAATGTTTGTTTTGCCGGAGCCGCTGGGGCCACAAATTAGCATTCTAAAAATATCGTCTGGCATGGAGGGGTCGCCCTGTCTGAAACCGGATTTTCGGACACCGGTAGGGTCATAATTTGGAATCTTCATTTTTTTTTCTTCCTATATAAACATGTCATGAAAGAGATGGCAACAAAGAGCGGAAGAAGAAGCCGAGGTTGAAAGGCGAGAAGAAACAATCAGACAGGCGTCCAGAAAACAACGCCTTGAAGACAAAATCGGCGCAAGAAAAGCAGAAAAATGCTAGCGCCCGTGATAAAACGGTTGAATCGCGCAACGCCCGAACCTGAGCCCGAGCAGGTCGGACCAGATTACACAATGGATGAGTTTGACAGAATTAACCCGTTTGGTTATGATGAATTTTACCCCGAAGCAAACACAGAAGAAGAAGAGGAAGAAGAAACAGAAGAAGAGCCAGAAGAGACCTTCCCCTCCCCACCCCAACCCCTTAATTTAACCAATCTTTTGGTAAACGCCAAAAGGCTAATAAAAATGAATGAAACAAACCCTGATTACATTGTTAAGAGCAAAAAATCTTCATTTCATGGTTTCAGCATGGCCGATTTGGTGAATTTTGTTGAACAATACAGCGAAAAAAGAAAAGGTCCAAACCCCGAAGAACTTCGCATCAGGAAAAAGACTTAAAAAAAACGGGACCAGCCAAAAGAAGCAACCCCCTGACCCCTTTCAAATTGGGAGCAGGCTATTGTTGACCGCCGAGGTGCAATTGAAGGAGTGGAAGAGGATGATGATGAAGATTTATCTGAATGGATGGAAGGAAGCGGAGCTGGAAAAAACGCCAACAAGTTAATTAATCAGCTTTACGTGGGTCTTGGATCAATTCGAGCCGGCAACACTTCATCTAAACTTCGTAAACAAATAAAAATGCGGTTGAACAACTCTTAAATCGCGGGATGATCAATCAATTTCAGGCAACAAAATATTTGCTGATTACATACAGTGATGTTTCATGTGCAGCTTGACTCAAGTCTTGCAAAGCTTCAACCGGGTGGAAACAGAGAAAAGTCTCATGATTTTAAAATAAGATTTACCCCCCCCCCCAAATTGTTCTTGATAACCCGGATGGGCAAACAGAATATGAGGCGGCGTTGGACAACGTAATTAACATGAGCTACTCTTGGTACAACGTTTCTTCCACTTACAACAACAACACCGTAAAATGGAGAAAGGCGGGAGAGGCCTGGAAAACAATTCAACTCCCCAATGGGCAGTACGATTACACCGATTTGCAGCGGGCACTTCAAACAGGCGCGGGGTTTATTGACCCCACCGCTCAAGACAAAAAGTACATTTTTCATTTGTATTTTGATTTTGCCATTACGCGCGTTGTGGTTGGAGTAGCCTCGGGTTACGAGCTTGACCTTTCAACGGGCGATTTTGGAAGACTAATTGGTTTTAACAAAAAGGTTTTATCGGGCTCAACACGTTACACCGGCGACACTATACCCAACATTACAAAGGCGTTGATTGGGTTTTATTCACTGCGACCTAATTACGCGGAGAGCGGCCGACATCTCAAGTGATGTTATTTTTACCTTTTCAACGGCCAACCTTCAACCAAGCTACCCTGTAAAAATAACGCCTCTCCGCCAGTAATTTCACCCAGTCAACAAATCCGTTATTGACACAATAAGAATAAGAATAACGGACGGGCGAAACAACGTTCTTAATCTTAACCACAGTGAAGTAGCTTTAGACATTTCAATTAAACAGGTGACGTCATGATTAATTAACATACAAATATATGCACAGGGTCAGTGAATGGATGAGGTTTTATGACAATGGTCGCGGAAAAAACCGTTACCGCCACAAGGGGACGGGTGTAGTGCGCGACACCCTTAAATTGGCAATTTGGCAAAAAAATTGCAACTGTAACTGAAAAAGGGCGGCAAAAAAGGCCGAAAACAAAAACAAAACAAAAAACGGCCCGCAGCAAAACCCGTTTTAGACGACTCCATGGTTAAGCTTGCGCAAATTTTGGCGAATGAAATATAATTTTTTTTGTTTTTAATAGAAGATGTTCAGATCTTCCGAAATGTTGGAAAGGGTGGATTACCTTTTTTATGACCCCGAAACCCCCATCCAGACAAACAAATGTCATGGTGATGTTCATGTTGGTTGGTTTAGCGCTTATTTTCGTGTAGAATATCAATTACAAGCAACCGCCAACGGCGCCTTTGTGGCGCCTGATGTGGCGTCAGCGCCTGCAAATGGCTCCTTTTCACTTATCAAACGTCTTAACATCGATTCTGGAACAACAACAGGAATTTATGCGGCTAAAGAAGTTAATAAAATTATTTTCGTTAAAAAGCTTCTTGAATTATCGGACGATTATTCCCGCAGCGTGGCCCAAGATGAGTTTTGGTATCTTGACAATGACAACACAACTGTAACGGGGAACGACGCAACCAATCACGGGATCAGAAACCGCGCGCTTCTTTCGCAGGGGGATCCCCAAAAAACAGTTAAAGCCATCATTCCACTCAAAAACTTTTCGTTTTTCGAAAGATTGTCTGACCGACTTTTACCGCCATTAAAAATGAAACTTACCGTCACCCCTGAAGACGATGCTGAAAAAATTTTTGGTGGTGCCGCAGCAGCAAACCATCGAATTGTCATCACAACAATGCAACTATGGGTTCCAAGGTTGACGTTTTCACCAACAGGTTTGGAAATGGTCAATGACAAATACCTGCAACCCACCGAGTGGACGTACATGAAAGAAACTCTTATTTCTCCGGAACCCCGAACAGCTGCCAACGGGCAGTGGACAATTTCTCCCGGCCTTAAAAACGTCAAACATGTGTTCATTTTCTTCCAAAAGACGGCAAGTGTTGGGGTTGCCACAGCAAATCCATACGCCTTCTACACTTTCAGTCTTGATGGGGAGGGCAAAACTATCAACTTGCCGTTTGCAGTACGGTTCAGAGTTTTATCCTGAACCGGAATATGATGGTGACGATTTGGTGCGTATCCGCCGCGATCTTATTGATTACAGCTACAGGAAAAACGACGTTAATACCGGAACACAGTCGAATGTTACCAACTATTTAACTCTTTATCCTGTTATTCATTTTGATTTGCGGGACATAAAAGCAAGTGTTTCGGGTGACGAAAAGAATTTAATTTTCCATTACAGATTAAACCAAGCCGCCACACAAAACTACACCATGTTTGCCGCGGTTTTAAATGAGGAAAAGGTTTTAATTAGCAAAGTTGGGAACGAATTGGTTGTAAAGGTGTAATTATTTCCTTTTTATAGGTATGCCCACTGAGTATTACCCATTCAAAGTGGCGTTAAGCGATGGACAAAGGCGCGACTTTGTGAAGGCTGTTGAAACTAAAATGCCTTTAACTCTTCGAATAAAAAGGGACCAACTCAATAAAGGGGACACCCTTCATTTAACCAACAGACAGATCGCCCATCTGAAGAAAAAGGCAAGCTCTGGGGAAGGGGCCGAAATAAGATTCACAAAAAACACAACTTATGCGAACAAAAACTATAACAGGTGGTAATTTGTTTTCGACCGCGTTAAACTTGGCAAGGGCTGCCGCCCCCGCCGTGGGTAAAGCTTTGGAGATGGCCGGCCTTAGTTTTGCTGCGGAAAAAGCTCAAAAAAAAATATTTGGCGGCAACATTGGACCAAAACATGTTGAGCTTTACAACTTGGTTCAAAGGCTGACCCCTGAGCAAAAAGCGCAAATTCATAAGTATCTTGTTGGGAAAGGTTCGGTTCGTGGAGGGGGCACAAAACAGTATGGGGGCTTTCTTGGTATGTTGGCTTCAATAGGCATTCCTTTGGCAATTGGTCTTGTAAAAAAGGTTTTGGGTGGAGGGATGCAAATTAAACCAAGAGCTCGCCGCTCCGCCCCAAGATTTCCCCCGCCAGTACCCTCAAAGGGCGGTGCAATGCAAATGCGCCCGCCGCCTGTTGATGGGCGATGGGTGGATTGGGAATACCCAATGATGATGGGGAGAGGAAAAAAAAATGAGGTTTAAAGATGTTGCACTTTCTAATGTGGATTTGATAAATTGGTGCAAATACCTTGAAATTCGAATCAAAGGGATTTTCTCCCGCAATGAGGTTAAACCTTTGCACCATTCCCCCTGCATAATTAATCTTGACGATTTGGGCAACCTTGGAACACATTGGGTTTGCTGCTGGAATGGAAAAGACATCGAATATTTTGATTCTTTTGGTCTTCCAGCCCCAGCTGAATGGGAAGCTGAAATGATAAAAGCGGGACGAAAAACCTTTCTTCACAATAATAATCAAATTCAATGGATTCAAAGTTTAAGGTGTGGTTATTATTTTTTGTTGTTTTTAAATGAAAGAAACAAAGGTAAAAGTTTTAAAGATATTTTGAAAATATTTTCCAAAGATGTTCACCACAATGAACAGGTTGTAAAACAATATTTTACCCAAAGTGGCGGGGCTCTTACCGACAAAATTGCTTATACGGCCAGCATGTTTGTTAACCCTACAGCTTCTTGGGGCAGCGCATTTCGGTTGTTGGGTTCACAGGCTTTGAAAGGTGTGACGGATAATGTGAAATATGCAAACAGCCCCTCCATTGTTCCGGGATCTCCGTACCTCACACCTAAAAATTAACGCTTTTCAATACGGCTATGGTTGAATGGTATTGTGTGCGCGACAAACGTAAAACCCCAAATGTAATGGGGTCTGAAACAACAAAAATGACTAAAAATGGAAGAAAAGTTGGCAAAGCTACGTGCGCTGTTTGTGGGGCAACAAAAACACGCTTTTTGCCAATGGGCGGCGTTTCGCCAAACACTTAAAAAAACAAAATAAAAGGTAAAGGGCTTGGCAAAGATATTGCTAGTACGGCTTTGGATGTGTTTCTTCACCAAGGGGTCCCTTATCTTGCAAAAAAAAGGTGTTGAAATGGGTAGATACCATGCTTCTGAAGCCATGCGAAACCCCCAACCCCGCAACGCGCAATTAACTACGGCATTGGCAAAGCCACTCCCATCTTGCAAAAGGTTGGAACTGAAGCTTTAAATCAACTTTGAACCAAGGTGCGCCCCAACATTCGTTACAAAACAGATAGGCCTGATTTGGATCAAATGGACCGAGGCGTCCCAGTTCCCTTTCCGTTTGTTGATTTCAAAAAACTTTGGGATGTTGTTTCCAACCCCAAACTTTTCCAAGGGCCTGAAGTTTCGGCGGCGGAGGGTAGCAAAATGGTAGCCGATTACAAACGCCAGTACGCTGAATACAAACGACAGGGTGGCAGCCGCAGCAACGGCTCTTGGATTAAATGGAAAGGTTATGGCGCCGGTTTGTCGGGGGGTAGTTTGTTGGGGGATTTAATGTACGCTTCACCCGAGCAGCTGCAAAAATACGCCGCTTTTCTTCATGGCATTGTTCATGGCCGGGGCTTTGACACGGCTTTGAAATACGCTATGCAAAGGTATTACGGCAATGGCGTGGATATTCACAGTTTAATTGGCAAACTGCCCAGACCACAAAAAGGATTTACTTTGCCGGGGCATAACTACACCGGCCCTTACAACCCTTTGCACCACCAATTGGATTACGATCCAGAAACGGGGGAAATCCTGCAAATTTTTCTGCAGCCCACCGGCGCAACCGATGCTGTTGCAATGCAACACGATGTTGATTACATCAGCTATGGGTATCGCGCAAAAAAATATGGTGAAAACGAAAAACAATGCAAGCATGTGGCCGACCGAAAAATGGTCAAAGCACTTGACAGTATTCCTTGGAACCAACGGCAATGGGGGCATATGGTAGCCCGCAACGCGATAAACACAAAAGAGAAATTGGGTTTGAGTTTTTCTTAAAAATATGACAAATGTATTTGCTGTTTAATTAAACAATTTGGGTATTTGTTGTATGATTTTTCAATTTCATTCAAATCTTGTTTCATTTCTTTTATTGTGTCTGGTATTTCCATGTTTGGTAAACTAATATAAAAACTTTCAATCCAACCCTCAAGGCTTTTAACAAAAAAGTTATATTTCCGACCAGAGCTCATTTTTCCTAAAACGTCGTCTTTAGACCATTTCTGTTTTCACAGAAATGTGATGTAAATGTTTGCAATGGGGGTTTTTTAAACTTTTTAATGCATTCTTTACATTTTAAAATTTCATTAATTTCATCCCACCCCATCCTTTTTTTGTCCTCAATTTTTTGTTTAATCACCTCCTGCAAAACCTTTTCTTGCATTTCGGCTGGCAGACGCTCCATATTCAAAAAAAATTTTTTTTCAAAATGGCGCATTTGCACGGCCCAGTCTGTTTTAAACTGGCCACCAATTAAAAACATATTCGTTTTCGCTGTTTTTTTTCTTATTTTTGTGGCAGCGTTTTCGGCGACTTGCAGACTCTTCCATTTTTTCTTTTTTTGGTGGTTTTAAAAAAGAAAAAACCAGTTCTTCTCTTGGGGGTAATACTTTTTATTAAAAGGACAGTCAAGAGGAAAATCGACATTTACATCTTCATAATTAAAAAGAATAGGGCACCAATCGTCATTTCTGTTTTAGCAAAAGTTACAACGGTGAGGATAGTTACTATAATAATCATATCAAATAACACATGATTTTTCTTTTATTTTCTGGGTTGTGGGGAGGGGGTGATGTTTACTTTTCAACCAACAAGCAAAAAAAAAAGATCCAAACAACAAAAATCAATTGTTTTTGTGAAACAACCCTCATATTCGCAAAAAGCAAGTTTTTTTAAAAATAACGCCGCTCTTTGTGGATCTTTTTCCAATCCTTTTTTTCCTGTCAATTTGAAACTGTAAAACCTTACAAAGAATAATTTCCCTTATTTCAGGGGGCAAACAACTTAAATCTAAAACATTGTCTGCCATATAACCAAAAAATTTTCTTTGTTCAATTACCAAGCTCTTTACTTACTGCATTTGTCAACTTTTGTCCTTCTTCTTGTAAAACTTTGTCAAGGGCGGAGGCTTTGTTTGGGTAATCTTTTAAAAAATTGTCAACATCCTCTTTTAAGCTGTTGGCCCAATCCCTTGCATCGTACTCGTGGTACTGTTTGGCGGCTAAATCCTGCACGACAAAATCAACGGTTTCCCGAATTGAAGTGATAAGGTTTTGCAGCCGGGTGTTTTTTCTTGTTTCTTCATGCTGCGCTTGCAGGTGTCCAAAAACCACAAGCGCTTGGTCAAATATACGTTTTGATGGCAAGTCTCCACTGCTCCCCACATATAAAGTCAATATAAACGGCGCGGCGCCCCCATTTCGTTGACAACACGCTGGAACTCAAAATGCACTTCTTCTTCTATTGTTTTTGGGTTGGGCACCAACCACCAATACATGAGGAGCACCAGTGAGGCAAACATGGGTATATTTCTTCGTGATACTTTTCTGCAAATTGGGATAAAGGCGGCAGTTTGTGAGCTTTGTTTTGCAACATGCAGTGCAAACAATAACCGTTGCGGCGACAATCTTTGCATTTACCGTGTAAAACATTTGTTGATTTTACAATAAGGCTCCATTTAAAATATGGGCGTTTTTTCAATTGAGCGCTGATCAAACAGCGGCCACTCCCCATTTGGGGGCTTCCATGTTAAACCTTTTCTTTCCAACCATTTGTCATTAAAGTAAATCTGGTTAGGATAATAGTTTACAGAAAAAATTTTTTGAGCCCATTTTTTGATGTTATTACCAAAAATGTTACAAATTATTTCTGTTTGTTCTTTATAGTTTCCCAATGAATGCAAAACATTGGGGTAACATGCTAAACAAATAAGATTTTCTTTAAAAACCCAAACCTTTGTGGGAATATCTTGTTTTTCACACCAGAAAACGGTAAAAGGATTGTCCATCATTTCAAAATGAATTTTTCCCCACATGGCTTTTTTGGTTTTCAACACCTTTTCAATGTGTTGTTTATAAATTGTTTCTTTTAGCTCAGGAGGTAAACCCTGAATGTTTTGCATTAAAGGGGTTGTTTTCCTTGGTTTTGCAATGGGTTTTAGTGGTTTATTTTCTTTCAAAATTTCATCAATGATCATTTCACTCAAAAACTTTTCATCATAATATGTTTTTTTTTGGTCTATAAGGGTTTTCTTCGTTTGTGTGATGAATTTCACGTAAAAGACACATTATTGTTACTTCTGGAACACCTTCCACCCAGAAATTAACAGTATTGTTTTCATTATAATCAACTTGCTTAAGATTAATATCCCCCAAATCAAATGTTTTGATTATTTGTTCAACAAAGATTTGGTGAGTAATTGAATAAAATTCATAATAAAACCCAAAAGGGTTTTTGTGTTCTTTAAAACTTTTTGAGCAGTTTTTTGAAACCGAAAAAATCCACACGTCCCCGTGGATGTGTCTGTAAATAACCAAACAATAAAATTTTGGTTCCCACAGACAAACGCTTCTTTCCAAAAACGCACCATCGGTCCGCATAATATACCTGCGCGCGTTTATTCAATTGACGGTGTCGTAAAAACCCTCGTTTGCGAACCACATATCCATATAATCTTTTTCTTGCTGCGGCAGCTCATATCTTACTCTTATACACAAATAAGCACACTCATCAATAAAACGTGTGTCGTTTCTTTCTTTTATCAACCTCCACGGAGCCTCGTCATTTTTAAGTTTATAAAGTACTTCCTGCAGCTGCTCCTCTGGGCAATAATAGTGTGGGTTTTTTCTTTTTTTTTGCTTTTGTTTTTACAACCCAGGTTTCTATTTCTTCAACCAAAGCGCAACACACTCGGTGGCGTAATCCTTGCTCGGGTGGTGGTTTAACTGCGTTAGCAAGTGCAGCTTTGCAAAACACTTCTGATATACGCTGCATAAGCGAATTATTCTCTGATAGAACGCAGCCCATTTTCTATATAATTATTTTTTATACAACATTCAGAAAGGTCAATAATCTCTTTACTATTTTCAATATTTTTAATTTCTGAACGATCTTCTTTAAAAGAACTAATAATCTCTTTAATACTTTCAATGTTTTCTTTTATTACACTTTGCCCAGATCCACTAGCACAAACATTAAAGGTATCAAGTCTATTCAAATTCTCTAAACAATCAAAAGATTTTAAAGCGCCTTCAAATGTCATTCTCATAAAGAGATTCAACAAACATACTTAAGAGATGGTCACATTTATTTTGAAAACAACATTGGGTTTCTTTTCTCCTTTTTACGGCTTCTTTTAAAGTTTCTTCAAGATCTTTAAGAGATACTTTTTTGGTGTGGCGTTCAGGCGCCTTTTAATGACTTCCTTAACTTGTGCACGCTCAACAGGCTTACCTGCCATCACATCATGCTCGCCTCTGTTTAATTGACGGGCCGCCATATACAAGTAAAAACTTCCCTCGGCTCACTTAAAAAAGGTACCCTGTAAGCATAAAGCCCTGGTTAATATATTTATCAATATGATCATCAACAGTAAAGTCTTCGCAAATGGGAAAACCCAAATCTTTTATTTCTTGTTGAAGTTTTCTTATAAATAACAATGGGGTTGTTGAGTTTTCAAATATTTTTTCCCCAATTTTCACAAGTATAATTTTTTCTTCGGCGGAATAACCCGAGCTTTCAGATATGGTTTTAAAAAAATTAATTTTTTCCCCAGGAAGTAAAGATTGCTTTTCTGCCAAAATGTCCTCCGCGCTCATGCTTACTTTTTGGGTACAGAATGAATCCCATTTTATCGACTTCCAAACGCAGTTGTTTGATTGCCGGGCCACCATTCAATTCAACCCGCTTTTGTTCAATTGCAGGGCCACCACTTTTGTGCGCGGAAATTTTCCACAAAAATAATTAATTGCTTGCTTACCGCGGCCGAATAAACCGGTCACGCATCCTATATCCTTGCCCTTTTTCCTCGTCGCTCCGCTCCTCGGCGCTGAGTAACAGGTATAGTGGAAGTCAAATACTCACTGGAGCCACCAAACCCGACGAGCGGAGCGAGGAGAGTGTGGTGGCAGAAGTGGTATTTGACTTCCACTATACCTACCACTAACTGAGCTATGAAGCCACTGACGTTGGGAGCATGTCAATTGTGGGTCCATATGTTCCCGTGAAAGAAATGAGTGTAAATGATATATGAAATGAATCATATATGAACTGCGGAAATGAAATCAAATGAAGAATGATCCTCGTCGTTGTGAACGCAATTTGTGCAATTGCGAAAAGAAGCCTGACAAAAAAAATCAGGACTTAGACGGGGTTTGAACCCGTGACCTCGCGATTACCGGTGCGATGCTCTAACCAACTGAGCTATGAAGCCACTGACGTTGGGTGCCGGTCAATTGTGGGATGATCTCGCATTCATTTCCCGCAGTTCATATATGATTCATTTCATATATCATTTACACTCATTTCTTTCACGGGAACATATGGACTCACAATCTACCTGCTCCCAACGTCAGTGGCTTCATAGCTCAGTTGGTTAGAGCATCGCACCGGTAATCGCGAGGTCACGGGTTCAAACCCCGTCTAAGTCCTGATTTTTTTTGTCAGGCTTCTTTTCGCAATTGCACAAATTGCGTTCACAACTGCGAGGATCATTCTTCATTTGATTTCATTTCCGCAGTTCATATATGATTCATTTCATATATCATTTACACTCATTTCTTTCACGGGAACATATAGACCCACAATTGACCTGCTCCCCACGTCAGTGGCTTCAGAGCTCAGTTGGTTAGAGCATCGCACCGGTAATCGCGAGGTCACGGGTTCAAACCCCGTTGAAGTCCCGAATTTTCATTTTTTTCAGGCTTCTTTTCGCAATTGCACAAATTCCGTTCACAACCGCGAGGATCATTCTTCATTTGATTTCATTTCCGCAGTTCACATATGATTCATTTCATATATCATTTACAAGAGTTAAAATCTTGGAAATCAGCAACTGATGGAACGCGCACCACACCGACCGCACAAGTAGTACTCATCAAAGGTAGTTAAAACCACCTACTTTCAATATTCTTTCAAGAGTTTTCAAAGATTGCCATTATGAACGACATTCAGTGTCAACAAGAGTTTTAAAACAGTGTCAGCAAACAGAGTCAACATCTCGGAAATCAGATAATTATGGGACGCGCTCAACATCGTGCGAACAACTAGTAGCTATCACCGTTTGTAAGAATCCGCTACTTTCAATATGCTATTAAAAGTTTTCAAAAAGTGAGATGATGACCGAGGGTCAATATCCAGGAAATCAGGAATTTATGTGACGTGCTCTACAACTTGCGCACAAGTAGTACTTATCACAACTAGTCAAATCCAATTATTTTCAGCATGCTCTTAAAAGTTTTCATAGAGTAAAATTATTACCGAGATTCAAAATCTCGGAAATCAGGAATTGAAGGGACGCGCTCCCCACCATCCGCACAAGTAGTACTCATCACAGCTAGTAAAAACCATCTACCTTTTACATGCTATTACAAGGTTTCAAAAAGTGAGATTAAAACCGAGAGTCAAAATCTCCGAAATCAAGAAATGATGGGAGGCCCTCCACACCGTGCGTACAAGTACTACTCATGACAGCAACTAAAAACCTCCTACCTTCAACATCCTCTTACAAGTTTTAAGACACTGAGATTATGACCGAGATTTAAAATCTAGGAAATCGGGAATTGATGGGGACCCGCCCCCTACCATGCGCACAAGAAGTACTCTTCAAAGCTAGGAAAAACAACATACCTTCAAGATTCTCGAACAAGTTTTCAAAGAGTGAGATGATAACCAACATTCAAATTCTCGGAAATCGGGAATTGATGGGAGGCCCTCCACTCAGTGAGCACAAGTAGTACTCATAACAGTTAGTAAAAACCACCTACTTTCAACATGCTCCTACAAGTTTTCAAAGACTCAGATTATGACCGACAGTCAAAATCTCCGAATTCAAGAATTGATGGCATCCCGTCCACACTCTGTGCACAAGTAGTAGTCAACAAACGAAAAAAAAGCCAGCTACTTTCAGCATATTCCTACAAGTTTTCAAAGAGTGAGATTATGACCGAGAGTCAACATCTGGGAAATTAGAAATTTAAAGGACGCGCTTTTAATGATGCGCACAACTAGTACTTATCACAGCTTGTAAAAACAAGCTACTTTCAATGTGCTACTACAAGTTTTCAAAGAGGGAGATGATGACCGAGAGCCAAAATCTCAGAAATCAGGAATTGATAAGAACCGCTCCACACCATCCACACAAGTAGTACTAATCACAGGTACTAAGAGCCACCTCCTTTCAACGTGCTCTTCAGAGTTTTAAAAGAGTGTGATTATGAACGAGAGTCAAGGTCTTGGAGATCAGGAGTTGATGGCACGCAGTCAGCTTCGTCCACAAAATTGGCACTCATCATAGCTAGTAAAAACCACCAACTTTATACATGCTCCTAAAAGTTTTCAAATAGTGACGTTATGACGGAGAGACAAAATCTCGGAAAACAGAATTTCATCCCAGGCGCCTCACACCTTTCGCACAAGTAGTACTCATCACAGCGAGTAAAAACCATTTACTTTGAACATGCTCTTAAGAGGTTTTAAAGAGTGCGATTATGAACAATAGCTAAAATCTTGGAAATCAGCAACTGATGGGACGCGCATCACACCGACCGCACAAGTAGTACTCTTCAAAGGTAGTTAAAACTACCTACTTTCACTATTCTTTCAAGAGTTTTAAAAGATTCCCATTATGAATGACATTCAAGATCTCGGATCTCGCGAATTCATGAGGCGCGCTCCGAACAGTGCGCAGAAGAAGTTCTCATCAACGCTAGTTAAAAACCACCTACCTTCAACCTGCTCTTACAACTTTTCAAACAGGGAGATTATCACAAGAAGTAAAAATCTCGGAAAGTACGAATTAATGGGATGCGCATTACACCGTGCGCACAAGTATTACTCATCACAGCTAGTAAAAAGCACCTTCTTGCCACATGCTCTTACATGTTGTTAAAGAATAAGATAATGACGGAGATTCAAAATCTAGGAAATCAGGAACTGAATGGACGCACTCCACACCTTAAGCAGAACTAATGCTCGTCACAGCTAGTTAAAACCACCTACCTTCAACAAGCTCTTACAAGTTTTGAAAGAGTGTTAACAAACAGAGTCAACATCTCGGAAATCAGGAATTGATGGGACGCCCTCCACATGGTGCGGAACAACTAGTACTTATCACAGCTTGTAAAAAGAAGCAACTTTCAATATGCTATTAAAAGTTTTCAAACAGTGAGATGATGACCGACAGCCGAAATATCAGAAATCAGGAACTGATGGGACGCGCTCAAATTCTTGAGGACGACTACTATTAATCACAGCTAGTAAAGAGCAGCTACTTTCGAGATGCTATTACAAGTTTTAAAAGAGTGAGATCATGACCGAGGGTCAATATCTTGGAAATCAGGAATATATGTGAGGTGCTCTTCACTTTGCGCACAAGTAGTACTTATCACAACTATTCAAATCCAATTATTTTCAACATGCTCTTGGAAGTTTTCATAGAGTAAAATTCTTACCGAGATTCAAAATCTCGGAAATCAGGAATTGAAGGCTCCCAACCAACTCCACAAGTAGTACTCATCACAGCTAGTAAAAACCATCTACCTTTTACATGCCCTTAAAAGTTTTCAAAAAGTGAGATTAAAACCGAGAGTCAAAATCTCCGAAATCAAGAATTGATCGGAGGCCCTCCACACCGTGCGCACAAGTAAAAACCTCCTACCTTCAAAATCCTATTCCAAGTTTTAAAAGACTGAGGTTATGACCGAGATTCAAAATCTAGGAAATCGGGAATTGATGGGGATCCGCTCCCTGCCATGCGCACAAGAAGTACTCTTCAAAGCTAGCAAAAACCACATACCTTCAAGATTCTCGAAGAAGTTTTCACAGAGTGAGATGATCACCGACATTCAAATTCTCGGAAATCGGGAATAGATGGGAGGCCCTCCACTCAGTGAGCACAAGTAGTATTCATAACAGTTAGTAAAAACCAAAATCTCAGAAAGAGAGCCAAAATCTCAGAAATCAGGAATTGATGGGACGCGCTGCACACCATCCACACAAGTAGTACTAATCACAGGTACTAAGAGCCACCTCCTTTAAAAGTGCTCTTCAGAGTTTTAAAGAGTGTGATTATGAACGAGGGTCAAAGTCTCGGAGATCAGGAGTTGATGGGACGCAGTCAGTTTCGTCCCCAAAATTGGCACCCATCATAGCTAGTAAAACCAACAAACTTTCAACATGCTCCTAAGAGTTTTCAAAGAGTGACATTATGACGGAGAGTCAAAATCTCCGAAAACAGGATTTCATGGGACGCGCCTCACACCGTTCGCACAAGTAGTACTCATCACAGCGAGTGAAAACCACTTACTTTGAACAAGCTCTTAAGAGATTTTAGAGAGTGCGATAATGAAAAAGAGTTAAAATCTTGGAAATCAGGTACTGATGGGACGCGCACCACACCGACCGCACAAGTAGTACTCATCAAAGGTAGTTAAAACCACCAACTTTCAATATTCTTTCAAGAGTTTTCAAAGATTGCCATTATGAACGACATTCAAGATCTCGCAAATCAGGAATTCATGAGACGCGTTCCATACAGTGCGCAGAAGTAGTACTCATCACCACTAGTTAAAAACCATCTACTTTCGACCTGCTCTTACAAGTTTTCAAACAGGGAGATTCTCACTGGGAGTAAAAATCTCAGAAAGTAAGAATTCATGGGACGCGCGTTACACCGTGCGCAGAAGTACTACTAATCACAGCAAGTAAAAACCACTTACTTTCAACATGCTCTTAAGAGTTTTTAAGGACTGCGATTATTAACAAGAGTTAAAATCTGGGAAATCAGCAACTGATGGGACGCGCACCACACTGACTGCACAAGTAGTACTCATCAAAGCTAGTTAAAGCCACCAGCTTTCAATATTCTTTCAAGAGTTTCAAAGATTGCCATTATGAACGACATTCAAGATCTCGCAAATCAGGAATTCATGAGACGCGTTCCATACAGTGCGCAGAAGTAGTACTCATCACCGCTAGTTAAAAACCATCTACTTTCAACCTGCTCTTACAAGTTTTCAAACAGGGAGATTCTCACTGGGAGTAAAAATCTCGGAAAGTAGGAATTAATGGGACCCGCGTTACACCGTGCGCAGAAGTACTACTCATCAC
>JAEMWC010001106.1:35000-240000 GCA_016490735.1 Pachyseris speciosa | reverse complement strand
CCGTGCGCACAAGTATTAGTCATCACTGCAAGTAAAAGCCACCTTCTTTCCACATGCTCTTACAAGTTCTCAAAGAGTAGTATGTTGACGGAGAGTCAAAATCTCGGAAATCAGGAATTGATGGGCTACTAAAAACAACCTACCTTCAACAAGTTTTAAAATTTTTCAAATAGGGTCAACAACAGTTTTCAAACAGTGTCAGCAAAAAGAGTCAACATCTCGGAAATAAGGAAACTATGGGACGCACACCAAATCGTGCGAACAACTAGTACTTAGCACAGCTTGTAAAAATCAGCTACTTTCAATGTGCTATTACAAGTTTTCAAAGAGTGACATGATGACCGAGAGTCAATATCTAAGAAATCAGGAATTTATGTGACGTGCTCTACAGCTTTCGCACAATTAGTACTTATCACAACTAGTCAAATCCAATTATTTTCAGCATGCTCTTACATGTTTTCATTGAGTTAAATTATTAACGAGATTCAAAATCTCGGAAATCAGGAATTGAAGAGACGAGCTCCCAACCATCCACACAAGTAGTACTCATAACAGCTAGCAAAAACCACCAACTTTCAACATGCTCCTAAAAGTTTTCAAAGAGTGACATTATGAGTTAGAGTCAAAATCTCGCAAAACAGGATTTCATGGGACGCGCTTCACACAGTTCGCACAAGTAGTACTCATCACAGTGAGTAAAAACCACTTACTTTGAACATGCTCTTCAGAGTTTTTAAAGAGTGCGATTATCAACAAGAGTTAAAATCTTGGAAATCAGCAACTGATGGGACGCGCACCACACCGACCGCACAAGTAGTACTCATCAAAGGTAGTTAAAGCCACATACCTTCAAGATTCTCGAACAAGTTTTCAAAGAGTGAGATGATCACCGACATTCAAATTCTCGGAAATCGAGAATTGATGGCAGGCCCTCCACTCAGTGAGCACAAGTAGTACTCAAAACAGTTAGTAAAAACCCCCTACTTTCAACATGCTCCGACAAGTTTTCAACGACTCAGATTATGACTGAGAGTCAAAATCTCAGAATTCAAGAATTGATAGCATGCCGTCCTTACTCTGTGCACAAGTAGTACTCAACAAACGAACAAAAAGCCAGCTACTTTACGCATATTCCAGAAAGTTTTCAAAGAGTGAGATTATGACCGAGAGTGAACATCTGGGAAATTAGGAATTGAAAGCACGGGCTCTTAATGATGCGCACAACTAGTATTTATCACCGCTTGTAAAAACCAGCTACTTTCAATATGCTATTACAAGTTTTCAAAGAGTGAGATGATGACCGAGAGCCAAAATCTCAGAAATCAGGAATTTATCGGACGCGCTCAACACCTTGAGGACGAGTACTACTAATCACAGCAAGTAAATAGCAGGTACTTTCCAGATGCTATTACAAGTTTTCAAAGAGTCAGATGATGACCGACGGTCAATATCTAGGAAATCAGGAATTTATGTGACGTGCTCTACACCTTGCGCACAAGTAGTACTTATCACAACTAGTAAAATCCAATTAGTTTGAACATCCTCTTTCAAGTTTTCATAGAGTATAACTATTACCGAGATTCAAAATCTCGGAAAACAGGATTTCATGGGACGCGCTTCACACCGTTCGCACAAGTAGTGCTCATCACAGCAAGTAAAAACCACTTACTTTGAACATGCTCTTCAGAGTTTTTAAAGAGTGCGATTATCAACAAGAGTTAAAATCTTGGAAATCAGCAACTGATGGGACGCGCACCACACCGACCGCACAAGTATTACTCATCAAGGGTAGTTAAAACCACCTACTTTCAATATTCTTTCAAGAGTTTTTAAAGATTGCCATTATGAACGACATTCAAGATCTCGGAAATCAGGAATTCATGAGACGCGCTCCATACAGTGCGCAGAAGTAGTACTCATCAACACTAGATAAAAACCACCTAATTTCAACCTGCCCTTTGAACTTTTCAAGCAGGGAGATTATCACTGAGAGTAAAACCCTCGGAAAGTAGGAATTAATGGGACGCGCATTACACCGTGCGCACAAGTATTACTCATCACAGCCAGAAAAAAACCACCTTCTTGCCACATGCTCTTACAAGTTGTCAAAGAGTAAGATGATGACGGAGAATCAAAATCTCCGAAATCAGGAATTGATGGGACGCACCTTAAGCAGAAGTAATGCTCGTCACAGCTAGTGAAAACCACGTACCTGGAACAAGCTCTTAAAAGTTTTCAAACAGTGTCAACAACAGTTTTAAAACAGTGTCAACAAACAGAGTCAATATCTCGGAAATGAGGAAGTGATGCGACGCGCTCCACATCATGCGAACAACTGGTACTTATTAAGCTTATAAAAACAAGCAACTTTCAATATGCTATTACAAGTTTTCAAAGAGTGAGATGATGACCGAGAGCCTATGTATCAGAAATCGCGAATTGATGGGACGCGCTCAACAACATGAGGACAAGTACTGCTAATCACAGCTAGTAAAAACCTTCTTCTTTCCACATCCTCTTGCAAGTTGTCAAAGAGTAAGATGATGACGGAGACAAAAAATCTCGGAAATCTGGAATTCATTCGACGCACCTTAAGCAGAAGTAATGCTCGTCACAGCTAGTAAAAACCACCTACCTTCAACAAGCCCTTAAAAGTTTTCAAACAGTGTCAACAACAGTTTTCAAACAGTGTCAGCAAAAAGAGGCAACATCTCGGAAATCAGGAAACTATGGGATGCGCCTTACTTTGTGCCAACAACTAGTACTTATCACAGCTTGTAAAAATCGGCGACTTTCAATATGCTATTACAAGTTTTCAAAAGAGTGAGATGATGACGGAGAGCCGAAATCTCAGAAATCAGGAATTGATCGGACGCGCTCAACACCATGAGGACGAGTACAACTAATCACAGCTAGTAAGAAACGGCTACTTTCGAGATGCTACTAAAAGTTTTCAAAGAGTGAGATGATGAGCAACGGTCAATATCTAGGAAATCAGGAATTTATGAGACGTGCTCTACACCTTGTTCACAAGTAGTACTTATCACAACTAGTCAAATCCAATTAGTTTGAACATCCTCTTACAAGGTTTCATAGAGTAAAATTATTACCGAGATTCAAAATCTCGGAAATCAGGAATTGAAGAGACGAGCTCCCCACCATCCGCACAAGTAGTACTCATAACAGCTAGTAAAAACCACCAACTTTCAACATGCTCCTAAAAGTTTTCAAAGAGTGACATTATGAAGAACAGTCAAAATCTCGGAAAAAAGGATTTCATGGGACGCGCTTTACACCGTTCGCACAAGTACTACTCACCACAGCGAGTAAACACCACTTACTTTGAACATGCTCTTCAGAGTTTTTAAAGAGTGCGATTATCAACAAGAGTTAAAATCTTGGAAATCAGCAACTGATGGGACGCGCTCCACAACGACCGCAGAAGTAGTACTCATCAAAGGTAGTTAAAACCACCTACTTTCAATATTCTTTCAAGAGTTTTGAAAGATTGCCATTGTGAACGACATTCAAGATCTCGGAAATCAGGAATTCATGGTCGAGACGCGCTCCATACTGTGCACAGAAGTAGTACTAATCAACGCTAGTTAAAAACCACCTACTTTCAACCTGCTCTTTTAACTTTAGAAACAGGGAGATTATCACTGGGAGTAACAATAATGGAAAGTAGGAATTAATGGGACACGCGTTAAACGGTGCGCACAAGTATTACTCATCACAGCTAGTTAAAAACCACCTTCTTTCCACATGCTCTTTCAAGTTGTCAAAGAGTAAGATGATGACGGAGACTCAAGATCTCGGGAATCAGGAATTGATGGGACGCACTCCACACCTTAAGCAGAAGTAATGCTCGTCACAGCTAGTAAAAACCACCTACCTTCAACAAGCTCTTACAAGTTTTCAAACAGTGTTAACAAACAGAGTCAATGCCTCGAAATCAGGAATTGATGCGACGAACTCTACCTCATACGAACAACTAGTACTTATCACAGCTTCTAAAAACAAGCAACTTTCAATATGCTATTAAAACTTTTCAAAGAGTGAGATGATGACCGAAAGCCGAAATCTCAGTAATCAGGAATTGATCGGACGCGCTCAACACCATGAGGACGAGTACAACTAATCACAGCTAGTAAGAACCGGCTACTTTCGAGATGCTCTTAAAAGTTTTCAAAGAGTGAGATGATGAGCGACGGTCAATATCTAGGAAATCAGGAATTTATGAGACGTGCTCTACACCTTGTGCACAAGTAGTACTTATCACAACTAGTCAAATCCAATTAGTTTGAACATCTTCTTACAAGTTTTCATAGAGTAAAATTATTACCGAGATTCAAAATCTCGGAAATCAGGATTTCATGGGACGCGCTTCACACCGTTCGCACAAGTACTACTCACCACACCGAGTAAAAACCACTTACTTTGAACATGCTCTTAAGAGTTTTTAGAGATTGCGATTATCAACAAGAGTTAAAATCTTGGAAATCAGCAACTGATCGGACGCGCACCACACCGCCCATACAAGTAGTACTCATCAAAGGTAGTTAAAACCACCTACTTTCAATATTCTTTCAAGAGTTTTCAAAGATTGCCATTATGAACGACATTCAAGATCTCGGAAATCAGGAATTCATGGTCGAGGCGCGCTCCATACAGTGCGCAGAGCTAGTACTCACCAACGAAAGTTAAAAACTACCTACTTTCAACCTCCTCTTACAACTTTTCAAACCGGGAGATTATCACTGGGAGTAAAAATCTCGGAAAGTAGCAATTAATGGGACGCGCGTTACACCTTGCGCACAAGTATTACTCATCACAGCTAGTAAAAACCAACTTCTTTCCACATGCTCTTAAAAGTTGCCAAAGAGTAAAATGATGACGGAGACTCAAAATCTCGGAAATCAGGAATTGATGGGACGCACTCCACACCTTAAGCAGAAGTAATACTCGTCACAGCTAGTAAAAACCACCTACCATCAACAAGCTCTTACAAGTTCTTAAACAGTGCCAACAAACAGAATCAACATCTCGGAAATCAGGAATTGATTCGACGCGCTCCACATCGTGCGAACAACTAGCACCTATCACCGCTTGTAAAAATCAGCTACTTTGAATATGCTATTACAAGTTTTCAAAGACTGAGATGACGACAGAGAGCCGAAATCTCGGAAATCAGGAATTGATGGGAGGCGCTCAACATCATGAGGATGAGTACAACTAATCACAGCTCGTAAAAACCAGCTACTCTCGAGATGCTATTACAAGTTTTTAAAGACTGAATTGATGACCGATGGTCAATATCTAGGAAATCAGGAATTTATGTGACGTGCTCTACGCCTTGCGCAGAAGTAGTACTTATCACAACTAACACATCCTCTTACAAGTTTTCATAGAGTAAAATTATTACCGAGATTCAAAGTCTCGGAAATCAGGAAATGTAGAAACGAGCTCTCCACCATCCGCAAAATTAGTACTTATCACAGCTAGTAAAAACCACCAACTTTCGACATGCTCCTAAAAGTTTTCAAAGAGTGACATTATGACGGTGAGTCAAAATCTCGGAAAACAGGATTTCATGGGACGCGCTTCACACCGTTCGCACAAGTAGTGCTCATCACATCGAGTAAAAACCACTTACTTTGAACATGCTCTTCAGAGTTTCTAAAGAGTGCGATTATCAACAAGAGTTAAAATCCTTGAAATAGCAACTGATGGGACGCGCACCACACCGACCGCACAAGTAGTACGCATCAAAGGTAGTTAAATCCACCTTCAAGAGTTTTCAAAGATTGCCATTATGAACGACATTCAAGATCTTGGAAATCAGGAATTCATGAGACGCGCTCCATACAGTGCGCGAAAGTAGTACTGATCAACGCTAGTTAAAAACCACCTACTTTACACCTTCTCTTACAACTTTTCAAACAAGGAGATTATCACTGGGAGTAAAAATCTCGGAAAGTACGAATTAATGGGACGCGCGTTACAACGTACGCACAAGTATTACTCATCACAGCTAGTAAAAACCACCTTCTTTCCACATGCTCTTACAAGTTGTCAGAGAGTAAGATGATGACGGAGACTCAAAATCTCGGAAATCAGGAATTGATGGGCTATTAAAAACAACCTAACTTCAACAAGCTCTTAAAAGTTTTCAAACAGTGTCAACAACAGTTTTCAAACAGTGTCAGCAAACAGAGTCAACATCTCGGAAATCAGGAAACGATGGGACGCGCTCCACATCGTGCGAACAACTAGTACTTTTTACAGCTTTTAAAAATCAGCTACTTTCAATCTGCTATTACAAGTTTTTAAAGAGTGAGATGATCACCGAGAGCCGAAATCTCACAAATCAGGAATTGATGGGACGCGCTCAACACCTTGAGGACGAGTACTACTACTTTCGAGATGCTATTACAAGTTTTCAAAGAGTGACATGATGACCGAGGGTCAATATGTAGGAAATCTGGAATTTATGTGACGTGCTCTACGCCATCCCACAAGTAGTACTAATCACAGGTACTAAGAGCCACCTCCTTTCAACGTGCTCTTCAGAGTTTTAAAAGAGTGTGATTATGAACGAGGGTCAAGGTCTCGGAGATCAGGAGTTGATATGACGCAGTCAGCTTCGTCCACAAAATTGGCACTCATCATAGCTAGTGAAAACCACCAACTTTCAACATGCTCCTAAAAGTTTTCAAAGAGTGACATTATGACGGTGATTCAAAATCTCGGAAAACAGGATTTCATGGGACGCGCTTCACACCGTTCGCACAAGTAGTACTCATAACAGCGAGTAAAAA
The DNA here is from genome assembly GCA_016490735.1 of Pachyseris speciosa. Lineage (NCBI taxonomy): Eukaryota > Metazoa > Cnidaria > Anthozoa > Scleractinia > Pachyseridae > Pachyseris > Pachyseris speciosa. The sequence continues at coordinate 233,179 of JAEMWC010001106.1, read as the reverse complement.
CCACTTACTTTGAACATGCTCTTAAGAGTTTTTAAAGAGTGCGATTATGAACAACAGTCAAAATCCCTGAAATTAGCAACTGATTGGACGCGCACCACACCGACCGCACAAGTAGTAGTCATCAAAGGTAGCTAAAACCACCTACTTTAAATATTCTTTAAAGAGGTTTTAAAGATTGCCATTATGAACGACATTCAGAGTCAACAACAGTTTTCAAACAGTGTCAGCAAACAGAGTAAACATCTCGGAAATCAGGGAATTATGGGACGCGCTCGACATTGTGCGAACAACTACTACTTATAACCGCTTGTGAAAACCAGCTACTTTCAATAAGCTATTACACGTTTTCAAAGAGTGAGATGATGACCGAGAGCCGAAATCTCAGAAATCAGGAATTCATCGGACGCGCTCAACACCTTGAGGACGAGTACTACTAATCACAGCTAGTAAAAAGCAGCTACTTTCGAGATGGTATTACAAGTTTTCAAAGAGTGAGATGATGAGCGAGGGTCAATATCTAGGAAATCAGGAATTTATGTGACGTGCCTTACACCTTGCGCACAAGTAACACTTATCACAACTAGTGAAATCCAATTAGTTTGAACATCCTCTTACAAGTTTTCATAGAGTAAAATTATTACCGAGATTCAAAATCTCGGAAATCAGGAATTGAAGAGACGAGCTCCCCACTATTCCAACAAGTAGTACTCATAACAGCTAGTAAAAACCACCAACTTTGAACATACTCCTGAAAGTTTTCAAAGGGTGACATTATGACGGTGAGTCAAAATCTCGGAAAACAGGATTTCATGGGACGGGCTGCACACCGTTCGCACAAGTAGTACTCATCACAGCGAGGAAAAACACTTACTTTTAACATGCTCTTAAATTGCCCATTATTGTCGCGCGATAATGGGTTTTATGATGAGGCGGGGTCTCATCTTATCTTTAGGTGCAAGCTGTAGAGGTTGAGATCAAGATAACGATTCTTAGGACACCACACGCAGTGAAGGATATAAATTCGTGAGTCTCGCTATCACTCGCCCCTTTTTCTCCCAACGCCAATCGTGATAGCATCACTTCGAAAGATTCCCGAGTTACAGTATTTCTTTTCTTCAACCAGGCAAGTAGATCGTTTTTGTAATCCCCCCGTGTATTCCGTCTAGCTCCTATTTGGATGCGTTTTGATCTTTCTTTGGCTGCTTTCTGTGCCCTCCTATATTTTCCTGCAATTATGGTCAAGCGCCGCGTATTGATAATCGGGCATTCTTTCATTCATCGTCTGAAGGCGTTTGTGCACAAAGAGAGGCATATTCTTACTTTTACAGCCTTAAGTGGCATAAGTCAGATTCATTTCCACGGAGTTGGGGACCGGACGATTGCTAAATTTCGTAAGTTCGATTTCGATGTTGTGCGTTGCATAGCCCCCGATATTATTATTTTGGAGCTTGGCTCTAACGATCTAGTTGAGCCTACGCCACAGTCCGTTGGCTCGGAGCTCGAAACTTTGGCCCGTGAATTGTACGAGTTTTCCTCCGTGCAACTTGTTGTTATCGGGCAGGTCCTTCGTCGTCGTTCACCGAACTCGGATGAGTTTAATTGTAAGGTGGCCAAACTTCGTAAGTACCTCAAAGTTGTTCTAGAGCAGTTGCCTTTTTGTTATTACTGGCGACATAGGGGTTTTTGGAACTCCAACAGTGAGCTATATTTAGCCGATGGAGTTCACCTTAACAGATTAGGCAATTATAAAATTATGCGCAGCATTCGAGGGGCGATTTTGAAGGCCTTGCAATTAGTGGGTGTGTGCTCAACCTAGCGGTTTTGCTACTTGTCTTTGGCCCTTCGCGGCCAGTCTGATATGTGCACGGCATAATTCTAAACCATACACCTTTACTATTTGTCGTGGCACCCGTTTATATATCAATATATATATATTTTTTTTTCTGTACATATTACATTTACCACAAAAATTGCAGGCTATATTGTCGGTTCTCATGCAGTTGTTATTCACTTGCATGTCCTGTACTTGACATTTATGGCTTAGTGTGTTATTTCTTGGTGGCTTTTGTTTATGACATTAGTGTGCCCAACGCACCCAGGCCATTACAGGACAAATGTCCTGTTTGAATGTCTTGGATTGTTCAGTGTTGTCATGTTCCTGCTGTGGTTTGTACTAGTACGTACTTGATATTCTTTGGCTTCCGTTGTACTTTCAGTTTTGTTGGTGCGTAAATAGCCCAGCACTTACGAGCCTATTTGAATGTCTCGGATTAACTTCCTATTCTGGCTTATTTGCCTTACCGATTGCTCCCTAAGGCATGGGAACACACCCGCTAAATTTGCTCATAACTAATGTGACAATATATGTTGGAGTAATGTCAGGTACCATTTCTCATAAGCATGCCCTCTAACCGATCTTCCAAGCGCCAGGCAGCCAAACGACCTACACCGGCAGTCCCTGCAAAACGGCGCCGAGCAGAGATTGTTTCCACGGCCCACTCGAAGTCAGCGCCAGCCGCGCCGTCTACTTCGAATTTCAGCCCCACTGAACTGACCGCCGTGATTTCTCAAGCCATTTCAAGCGCCTTACAGTCAGCAGGAATTATCAACGCCGGTCCTGCGCCTGCTGCAAGTGAACCAGCCACGAGTGCTCAAGAACCAACATTGGTTGAAGACGCCGCGTCCATAGAAATCGCGGACCTGACTCACACTGTGGCTGCCGGTAGGCTAATATTTCCGTCTGATAAACCACACGAGACGTTTTCCAGTATCACTTTTGACCTGGAATCTCGCGTCTCAGATCGTATCAAGGCAAAGATATGGGCTCATGAGTATGTTGATGTTAGCTCGCTCCTTACAGTAACTCCGGACGAAGCGAAATATCGGATATCTGTGACAAATGACCACGATAACCCTGGTCTTTACCTTGAACACGTGAAACCCAAACGGCGGAGCTTATCTATTGACCAATGGCTGACCGCATTTAATGTATTTGTGGCTGTCTACACTATCAAGGCTCCTAGTGCGATAAGCTCGTTAATGAAGTACTGCGAGGTGGTCCGGGACATTGCCGCCAAACAGGGTAATTGGCGCTATTATGATGAGCAGTTTAGATTTCTTCGCCAGTCTAAGCTCGATCGTTATCCGTGGGATAATGTAGCATGGGAATTATGGCATCAGGCTTTACATAGCTCTCTTACCGCGTCTAGGCCACCCTACAATCCCGATTTTCGTACCCGTCGGCCCAACCAGCGTCCCTTTCAGTCCTTTCCCAAGGGAGTTTGTTGGCGGTTTCATTCCGGACAATTTTGCCGGGGATTTCGTTTCATTTTCGAATTTCGTTTAATTCACCATCTTTCCTACCCAGAGGCGTTCTCCATTAATGACGGTATTCCTAAAGAACTCGCCTCTGTTCGCTACGCCACCATTGATGATGCTATAGGTCTTATCAAATTGTAAGGGCAAGGTTGTTTTCTGGCAAAAACAGACATTAAGTCCGCCTTTAGAATCATTGCTGTAACTTAAAGCGATTTTCCGTTGCTGGGAATGGAATGGCAAGGGAAATTTTACTTTGACACATGCCTTCCCATGGGGTGTTCCTCGTCATGTAATATATTTGAAACATTCAGCACCGCCCTAGAATGGATCGCCAAGAATAAACTCCATGCTTCGGCGGTCGTCCACATTTTGGACGATTTTTTATTTCTCGCCCCTCTGAGGTCAAATGTCAGATTGACCTCAATAATTTTCTTCATTTATGTCACCGAATCGGCGTTCCGATAGCCGATGAAAAGACCATGGGGCCAGCCACTGCCTTGCAATTTGCAGGCATCACTTTGGATACCGTAGCGATGGAGGCTCGTTTACCCGATGACAAACTTGCCAAATGCCGACAACAGCAAAGTTCTTTTTGCTCGCGTAAAAGCGTTACTTTAAAAGAACTTCAGTCATTAATAGGCCTTCTCAATTTTGCCTGTTCTGTTGTCGTGCCCGGACGCGCCTTTCTTCGCAAACCCACACATCATGTTACATTAACCAAGGAAAGTAAACATGACCTCCACATGTGGCTCGAGTTCCTAAACGCGTACAACGGCAAATCGTTTTTTCTCAGTTCTCGTTGGGTCACCTCCAAAACTCTCAAGTTATTTACGGACGCGGCGGGTTCACTTGGTTATGCCGCGATATTTAGCAAACACTGGTTTTTTGGGGAATGGCCCGATACCTGGAAGGAACTCAATATTGCTATTTTAGAGTTGTTTCCTATTGTCCTGGCGATTGAGATTTGGGGACCGCTTATTGCAAGCAAGCGTATAGTGTTCTTTTCGGATAACCAAGCAGTCGTTGAAATTATCAATAGACAAACTTCTAAAGATTGTTCCATCATGGTTCTCCTCAGATACTTTGTACCCTCAAATATAATATTCTGTTCCATGCTAAACATATCGCCGGTTGCGTTAATCGCGAAAGCGATGCTTTATCTCGCTTACAGGTAGAGAAATTCCGTTTGTTAGCACTTTACGCAGACGAACAACCCACGCCGGTTCCGGGAACCTTACTACCCAGCAATTGGCACATCATTTAAGCAAGCTGCTGCATTCAGCTATTTCTGAGGGATCCCGTAAGACTTACACAAGAGCGTGGAAGACATATGTCGAGTTTTACTCTGAATTTTGTGACTCCTTCCTGTCTGGGTCAACAATTTAGTAGTATTTATATCTTATCTTTCCGCGAGGAAGTTTGCATCCTCCACAATCTTGACATATTTCTCCGCTTTAAGTTACGTTCACAAGTTAGGTAATTTTCCTGATCCTACTAAAAAATTTTTAGTGCAAAAGCTGTTAGCGGCTCATAGCAAGCTTCATTCATCACCGGATGTTAGGCTTCCAATAACCCGTAGAGTTTTACAACTCCTAGTCCTCGCCTTAAATAATACAAATTCTTCGGCGTTCCAAAGGTTACTGTACCAAACTATGTTTTTGGTAGCTTTCTATGGTTTTTTCCGTGTCGGCGAACTCACGGCCAAGGGTGCGAATTTGAAACCCTTATTACAAATACAGGACCTTCATTTCCACTTTAAACAGAATTTCGTGACCTCGGCGACCATTGTCATTAAGGATTTTAAGCATAACACTAACAGGCGTCCTTTCTCGGTTGTTCTGGAACGTGCCGAGGGAACAGAGCTTTGCCCAGTGTCTTATTTGTACCGTTATTCCTCCATTAGGGGTTCATCGCCCGGTCCTTTGTTTTGTTTTGCTGACGGATCTCCAGTGAAAACTGGAACATTTACACAACAACTTCAGCAAGCGCTAACTTTTTGTGCACTTGATTCCGCCAAATACAAGTCTCACTCTTTCCGAATCGGCGCCGCTTCCTGGGCCGCCGAAAGAGGCTGATCAGATGCCCAAATTCGCCACCTTGGCCGTTGGAAATCCGACGCATTTAAACTCTATATCCGTCAATTTTACTGGGCTTACTCTCGCCTTTCAGTCATGGGCTGGGGCCATAGTTTTTCTACTTGCCTTTGTATAATTTTTCTATGTCATCACCAGCTTGTTAGCAGCATTATCTTAGACAGTCGTTGCTCGCCTTTCAGACTCGGGCTGGGGCAGCGAGTTGAGCCTTACTTCATGTTGCTTTACAACAAAAAAGAAACAAACAAACAAAAACAAAACAAAACAAAAAACAAAACAAAACAAAAACTTGCCACCTCCTTACTCTGACCTTAGCTCAGAGACTGGGTGAGTTTTCTCACTTTTTTCTCACGAATAATTTCGCCCTTTCGTCTGGGGCTACGGTAGTCTTTCTAGTTCTAGACTTACCTTGAATTTTAGTTTTAGTTTTAGTTTTACATAAAGGTATGGTAATAATCTGACAACGCTCAGACACGGGCTGGTGTTTGTCCTCCTTTGCCTCGCAACGGATGTTAGTTTTGTTAGTGTTACAAACAAGGTCATGTCTGAGCACACTTGCCTTCCAGGCACGGGCTGGGGCAACGACGTTCGACAAGCCCTTGTTTATTCTCCCTCATTTCTCATTGCAGGGACTGGTCTGTGTTAATGTTTTGTCCTTTGGTGCGCGTGCCTGCGGCTTTGTTTGGGGCTCGCCACAAATTGTGGCTTTTGGCTGTTTTTCGCCCCAACTTAATTCACTGAATCAGTAACTATCAGCTTGCACTAAGCGATGAGATTTTATTAATCTAATACATTAGTATTTGTAATCGGTTTGTAATAAATGCCACTTAAGTGGCCAAATTAATCCACACATGTGTCTGTGATTCAGTGATCCCTAGCCGCACGCACGTTCCCAAACATCGGCTTTTCGAGTCTTTCGTGATTGTACTTTGTCTTAGGGCGCCGCTCTCGACATAAAGGTTTTTAAGGAGTGCGATTATCAACAAGTGTTAAAATCAAATGAAGAATGATCCTCGCAGTTGTGAACGCAATTTATGCAATTGCGAAAACGAAGCCTGAAAAAATTCAGGACTTCAACGGGGTTTGAACCCGTGACCTCGCGATTCCGGTGCGATGTTCTAACAAACTGAGCTATGAAGCCACTGACGTTGGGAGCAGGTCAATTGTGGATTCATATGTTCCCGTGAAAGAAATCAGTGTAAATGATATATGAAATGAATGATATATGAAATGCCGAAATGAAATCAAATGATTCATTTCATATATCATTCACACTCATTTCTTTCACGGGAACATATGAACCCACAATTGACCTGCTCCCAACGTCAGTGGCTTCATAGCTCAGTTGGTTAGAGCATCGCACCGGTAATCGCGAGGTCACGGGTTCAAACCCCTTTGAAGTCCTGAATTTTTTACAGGCTTCTTTTTCGCAATTGCATAAATTCCGTTCACAACCGCGAGGATCATTCGTCATTTGATTTCATTTCCGCAGTTCATCTATGATTCATTTCATATATCATTCACAAGAGTTGAAATCTTGGAAATCAGCAACTGATGCGACGTGTACCACACCGACCGCACAAGTAGTACTGATCAAAGGTTGTGAAAACCACCTACTTTCAATATTCTTTGGAGGGTTTTCAAAGATTGCAATTATGAAGGACATTTAAGATCTCGGAAATAACGAATGCACGACAGGCGCTCAATACAGTGCGCAGAAAGAAGTACTCATCAACGCTACTTAAAAACCACCTACTTTCAACCTGGTCTTACAACTTTTCAACCAGTGAGATTATCACTGGGAGTAAAAATCTCGGAAAGTAGGAATTAATGGGACGCCCGTTACACCGTGCGCACAAGTATTACTCATCACAGCTAGTAAAAACCACCTTCTTTCCACATGCTCTTACAAGTTTTCAAAGAGGAAGATGATGACGGAGACTCAAAATCTCGTAAATCAGGAATTGATGGGACGCACTCCACTCCTTAAGCAGAAGTAATGCTCGTCACAGCTAGTAAAAACCACCTACCTTCAACAAGCTCTTAAAAGTTTTCAAACAGTGTCAACAACAGTTTTCAAACAGTTTCAACAAACAGAGTAAACATCTCGGAAATCAGGAAACTATGGGACGCGCTTTACATCGTGCGAACAAATAGTACTTATCACAGCTTGTAGAAACCAGCTACCTTCAGTATGCTATTAAAAGTTTTCAAAGAGTGAGATGATGACCGAGAGCCGAAATCTCAGAAATCAGGAATTGATAAGACGCGCTCAACACCTTGAGGACGAGTACTACTAATCACAGCTAGTAAAAAGCAGTTACTTTTGAGATGCCATTACAAGTTTTCAAAGAGTGAGATGATGACCGAGGGTCAATATCTAGGAAATCAGGAATTTTTGTGACGTGCCCTAAACCTTGCGCACAAGTAGTACTTATCACAACTAGTCAAATCCAATAAGTATTAACATCCTCTTACAAGTTTTCATAGAGTAAAATTTTTACCGAGATTCAAAATCTCGGAAATCAGGAATTGAAGAGAGGAGCTCCCCACAATCCGCAAGAGTAGTACTCAAAACAGCTAGTAAAAACCATCAACTTTGAACATGCTACTAAAAGTTTTCAAACAGTGACGTTATGACGGTGAGTCAAAATCTCGGAAAACAGGATTTCATGGGACGCGCTTCACACCGTTCGCACAAGTAGTACTCATCACAGCGAGTAAAAACCGCTTACTTTGAACATGCTCTTAAGAGTTTTTAAAGAGTGCGATTCTCAACAAGAGTTAAAATCTTGGAAATAAGCAACTGATGGGACGCGCACCACACCGACCGCACAAGTAGTACTCATCAAAGGTTGTTAAAACCACTAACGTTCAATATTCCTTCAAGAGTTTTCAAAGATTGCCATTATGAACGACATTCAAGATCTCGGAAATCAGGAATTCATGAGACGCGCTCCATACAGTGCGCAGAAGTAGTACTCACCAACGCTAGTTAAAAAGCACCTTCTTGCAACCTGCTCTTACAACTTTTCAAACAGGGAGATTATCACTGGGAGTAAAAATCTCGGAAAGTACGAATTAATGGAACGCGCGTTACACCGAGCGCACAAGTATTACTCATCACAGCTAGTAAAAACCACCTTCTTTCCACATGCTCTTACAAGTTGTCAAAGAGTAAGATGATGACTGAGACTCAAAATCTCGGAAATCAGGAATTGATGTGCTACTAAAAACAACCTACCTTCAACAAACTCTTAAAAGTTTTCAAACAGTGTCAGAAAAAAGAGCCAACATCACGGAAATCAAGAAACTATGGCACGCGCTCCACATCGTGCTAACAACTAGTACTTATCACAGCTTGTAAAAATCAGCTACTTTCAATCTGCTATTACAAGTTTTCAAAGAGTGAGATGATGACCGAGAGCCGAAATCTCAGAATCAGAAATTGATGGGACGCGCTCAACAACTTGAGGACGAGTACTAGTACTTTCGAGATGCTATTACAAGTTTTCATTTAGTAAAATTATTACCGAGATTCAAAATCTCGGAAATCATGAATTGCAGGGACGCGCTCCCCACCATCCGCACAAGTAGTACTCATCACAGCTAGTAAAAATCATCTACCTTTTACATGCTATTACAAGGTTTCAAAAAGTGAGATTAAAACCGAGAGTCAAAATCTCCGAAATCAAGACTTGATGGGAGGCCCTCCACACCGTGCGCACCAGTACTACTCATGACAGCAAGTAAAAACCTTCTACCTTCAACATCCTCCTACAAGTTTTAAAAGACTGAGATTATGACCGAGATTTAAAATCTAGGAAATCGGGAATTGATGGGGACCCGCTCTCTACCATGCGCAGAAGAAGTACTCTTCAAAGCTAGCAAAAACCACATACCTTCAAGATTCTCGAGCAAGTTTTCAAAGAGTGAGATGATAACCGACATTCAAAATCTCGGAATTTAGGAATTGATGGGATAAGTCGTACAAGTACAAGATGGCGGTCGGTCGTCTCTGTTCAGCCTCCGTGTTCTTTCTTGTAGTTATCCATTGGCTCTGTCCACCAGCGCCAAATCTCACTATTTACTGGCCTAATATTGGGTTCCAGCTTTGGAGGTTCTCCAAGCCTACTGCCGTGGAGAAATTACTTGATTTCAGAATTAAGTCACCTTCAACACGCGACTACACCAATCTCGGCAACTTCGTCATCGGGCTCTTACTCCTCTGTGGCGATGCGGCGTCTCATCCAGGACCCGTAAACTCTACTGGAACCAGTCCAATTATCAAATGCATGGTAACTAATGCTCAGAGCTTGAAAAGCCTGAACAGAGTTCAAAACAGTGACGGGACCTCGGAGTTCGCCTGTAATTTTCAGCTTTTCCAAGACCTTGTGTATTCAGAGGACCCGGACATAGTTTGTGTCAACGAGACATGGCTCAACGATACCATAGTGAATTCGGAGATCCTTCACGATGGCTATACTATGTTTAGGAACGATCGAACACACAATCGAGCCGGTGGGGTGCTTATTGCAATCAAGACTGTTGGTTTTAAGTCTGTGCGCAAAATCCCTTTACCCGACCATCTACAAGAACTAGAGGTAGTTTCGGCGTTAGTTACAACGGTCCAAGATCGGAAGGTCCTATTTTGTTCCTTCTACCGACCGCCTGATCTAGATTTGAGTTGGGTTAATTTATTTAATAGTTTTCTGGATTTGGTTTGCGAGGACTTCGACGATATGGTAATTTGTGGTGATTTTAACTATCCTAAGATCCCATGGGAGGCTCCGGATAACTCAAGAGGTGCTAACGAACAGGCATTCATAGAGGCGTTACACGATCACTTCTTAACTCAAATTCAACGTAAACCCACGCGTGGCACTAGTGTTTTAGACCCGGTTATCACTAGTGTTCCAGATCTAACGAGCGTGTCGGACGTCCTTGACATTAACAATGCTGGGTTGTTCACGGATAACCGAACCGTCCTGTTTGAGTTTCACACCTCAATCAAAGCGCATGCCAAGATGTACCGATCCGTGTATGATTATTCAAGAGGCGATTTCAGTGGCCTGCGAAACGCTTTGTGCTCAGTCAATCTGACCAGTGTAGTGAGTGAGGGAGATCTCGAAAGCTGCTGGCAGACCTGGAAAGACCTATTTTTTGCTGCAGTAAGTGACTATATCCCATCCAAGCGTTTAAGGGGGAGGAATCCTGTGCCCTGGCTCACAGGTGCCATAATGAACCTTATCAACAAAAAGGAAACTGTCCGCAGGAAACTGAAATCGTACCCGTCGGAGTCACTTAAAACTAAATTTCAGACTCTGCGTTCACAAGTAAAGCGTGCGATAAGAAGAAGCAGAGACGCGTTCTTTGACACTGCTAACATGGATTTTAAGACTAACCCCAAGCGCCTCTGGTCAGTGCTAAAAACTAGCTCCAAATCACGCAACATACCTCAGAGTGTCTCCATGGCAACCGATAACTTGCACATAACCGCTGACACCCCGGACCAGATCGCAGATATGTTTAATAACTATTTCACTTCGGTGTTCTCCACCTGCCAATCGGAAGAGGAAGAGAGTGGCCTCGAACAACGGCCATCTATACAACCTGTCAGTAACGACATCGTGTTGCATGTCAGCATGGTTGAGGCTTTTCTCAAGTCGCTAGATCCCACCAAAGCCGCAGGTCCGGACGAGATTCCGGCGAGAATCCTGAAGGAAACCGCTGCTACTATCGCTCCATCATTGTGTATGTTGTTCAACAGGTCTCTGGAAGAGGGTTACATACCCAGGGAGTGGAAATTGGCCAATGTAGTGCCCGTCCACAAAAAGGACGAAAAAGACCACGTAGAAAACTACAGGCCAATCTCCCTCCTTTGTATCGTTTCCAAAGTCCTCGAACGTTGCGTCTTAAGCCGCATCAAAGAGCGATTAGAAGAACTGTTTGTGGATTGTCAGCATGGGTTTCGGTGTGGGCGATCATGCGTCACTAACCTACTCGAGACCCTAGATGATATTGGAGCCACTCTTGATAGGGCCGGTCAAGTCGATTGTGTGTATTTAGACATGTCCAAAGCCTTTGACAAGGTTAGGCATGACCTGCTCATTAACAAACTGCGGGACGCTGGCTTTGGAGCGAAGTTGCTTGATTGGTTCCACGCGTACCTTTGTGATAGGCGCCAACGTGTCACCGTACTGGGGGCGACTTCACGTGACCTCCCTGTCACGTCGGGCGTTCCCCAGGGTTCAATTCTCGGTCCTGCTCTCTTCCTGTTATATGTAAACAACCTTCCTGACGTCATCACCAAGAGTCAAGTGGTGATGTTCGCCGACGACACAAAGGAAGTGAAGTCTCAGGATGATGGCGCCACTATACCTTCATAGTCTCTCTTCATGGTCCGCTGCCTCTGGTTTAATCTTCAACGAAAAGAAATGCAAACTGCAATCCATTACAAGGAAGCGCAAGCCTATCTCCACAAGCTACGAGGTCAACGGCCGTACCATCCAGTCCTGTGAGGAAGAGCGTGACCTCGGCGTGTTAGTTGCCTGTGACCTGACCTGGCGCGCCCAAGTCTGTCATCAAGCTGCACGTGCTAACAAGTCGTTGGGATACATTAGGAGGAATGCCAGGTACATTCGAAGTACCTCCACAAGGCGCACCTTGTACCTTGGCCTAGTGCGTGCGCACCTAGCGTACGCAACTCAGGTCTGGGCGCCTCAGGCAATTGAATTAATTTCCAAACTCGAAAAAATTCAAAGACGTGCAACCAAATTTATTCTCCATTTACCTTTTATCACAGAAATATCTTATAAGGAAAGGTTAATATCTTTAGATCTACTTCCTGTTTGTTATTGGCATAAGCTCCTAGACATGGTATTTTTTTTATAGGGTTACGCATAATCTAGTCCACCTTAGTCCTTCTGTTGTTCCCGTTGTGCGCAAAAGCGCTAGAACGACTCGAGCATCCGCTACTAGCTCTCCTATCTTTGTCCCCAAGAAATGTAGAACTACAACATACCAGAAATCTTTTTTTATTAGAACAGCCAGAATCTGGAACTTACTCACTGACAGAATGGACTTAGCTAATGCTACTCTTACTAGTTTCAAATCTGTTCTCTATGACTACTACTCTCGTGCTGTCAGAATGAACAACGATCCGGATAATCCTCGAACGTTTAAATCCATTTGTTTAAAATGTAACTACACAAGATTTCTAGACTTACCAATAATGTGCTGCATGTAATGTGTTTTTCTTTCTTCTTTCTTTTTATATATATTTTATTTTTGGGCCCGCAGTAATTGGCTACTTAGCTGTTGCGATGTCCCTGCCAAACGTATTGATTGTAACGTTTTTGTTTTTGTTTTTGTTTTTTGTTTTTTTTTTTTGTATCATAATGGCGAAGCTAATAAAATAAAAATAATAAAAAAAAATAAACTCCACTCCTTAAGGAGAAGTAATGCTCGTCACAGCTAGTAAAAACCACCTACCTTCAACAAGCTCTTACAAGTTTTCAAACACTGTCAACAAACAGAGTCTACATCTCGGAAATACGGAAACTATGTGACGCACTCCACATCGTGCGAACAACTAGTACTTATCACAGCTTGTAAAAATCAGCTACTTTCAATATGCTATTACAAGTTTTCAAAGAGTGAGATGATGACCAAGAGCCGAAATCTCACAAATCAGGAATTGATCGGATTCGCTCAACACCTTGAGGACGAGTACTACTAATCACAGCTAGTAAAAAGCACGTACGCTTAAGATGCTATTACAAGTTTTCAAAGAGTGAGATGATGACCGAGGGTCAATATCTAGAAAATCAGGAATTTATGTGACGTGCTCTACACCTTGCGTACAAGTAGTACTTATCACAACTAGTCAAATCCAATTAGTTTGAACATCCTCTTGCAAGTTTTCATAGAGTAAAATTATTACCGAAATTCAAACTCTCGGAAATCAGGAATTGAAGAGACGAGCTCCCCACATCCGCACGAGTAGTACTCATAACAGCTAGTAGAAATCACCAACTTTGAACATGCTCCTAAGACTTTTCAAAGAGTGACATTATGATGGTGAGTAAAAAACTCGGAAAACAGGATTTCATGGGACGCGCTTCACACCGCTCGCAAAAGTGGTACTCATCACAGCGAGTAAAAGCCACTTACTTTGAACATGCTCTTAAGAGTTTTTAAGGACTGCGATTATTAACAAGAGTTAAAATCCTTGAAATCAGCAACTGATGGGACGCGCACCACACTGACTGCGCAAGTAGTACCATCAAAGGTAGTTAAAGCCACCTACTTTCAATATTCTTTCAAGAGTTTTCAAAGATTGCAATTATGAACGACATTCAAGATCTCGAAAATCAGGAATTCATGAGACGCGCTCCATACAGTGCGCAGAAGTAGTACTCATCACCGCTAGTTAAAAACCATCTACTTTCAACCTGCTCTTACAAGTTTTCAAACAGGGAGATTCTCACTGGGAGTAAAAATCTCGTAAAGTAGGAATTAATGGGACGCGCGTTACACCGTGCGCAGAAGTACTACTCATCACAGCAAGTAAAAACCACCTTCTTTCCATCTTCTTACAAGAGTAAGATGATGACGGAGAATCAAAATCTCGGAAATCAGGAATTGATGGGACGCACCTAAAGCAGAAGTAATGCTCCTCACAGCTAGTAAAAACCACCTACCTTCAACAAGCTCTTAAAAGTTTTCAAAACGTGTCAACAGCAGTTTTCAAACAGAGTCAATATCTCGGAAATCAGGAATTGATGCGACGCGCTCGATATCATGCAAACAACTAGTACTTATCAAAGCTTATAAAAACAAGCAACTTTCGATATGCTATTACAAGTTCTCAAAGAGTGAGATGATGACCGAGGGCCGAAATCTCAGAAATCACGAATTGATGGGACGCGCTGAACAACTTGAGGAGGAGTACTATTAATCACAGCTAGTAAAATCCACCTTCTTTCCACATCCTCTTACACGTTGTCAAAGAGTAAGATGATGACGGAGATTCAAAATCTAGTAAATCAGGAATTGATGGGACGCACGCCACTCCTTAGGCAGAAGTAACGCTCGTCACAGCTAGTAAAAACCACCTACCTTCAACAAGCTCTTAAGTTTTCAAACAGTGTCAACAACAGTTTTCAAACAGTGTCAGCAAACAGAGGCAACATCTCGCAAATCAGGAAACTATCGAACGCGCTTTACATCGTGCCAACGGCGAGTACTAATCAGAACTTGTAAACACAAGCTACTTTCAATGTGCTATTACAAGTTTTCAAAGAGTGACATGATGACCGAAAGCAAAAATCTCAGAAATCAGGAATTCATGGGACAGGCTACACATCTTGAGGACGAGTACTACTAATCACAGCTAGTAAAGAGCAGCTACTTTCGAGATGTTATTAAAAGTTTTCAAAGAGTGAGATGATCACGGAGGGTCACTATCTAGGAAATCAGGAATTTGTGTGACGTGCTCTTCACCTTGCGCATACGTAGCACTTATCACAACTAGTGAAATCCAATTATTTCGAACATGCTCTTAGAAATTTTCGTAGAGTAAAATTATTACCGAGATTCAAGATCTCGGAAATCAGGAATTGAAGAGACGAGCCCCCAACCATCCGCACAAGTAGTACTCATAACAGCAAGTAAGAACCACCAACTTTTAACATGCTCCTAAGTGTTTTCAAAGAGTGACATTATGACGGAGAGTCAAAATCTCGGAAAACAGGATCTCATGGGACGCGCTTCACACCGTTCGCACAAGTAGTACTCATAACAGCGAGTAAAAACCACTTACTTTCAACATGCTCTTCAGAGTTTTTAAAGAGTGGGATTATCAACAAGAGTTAAAGTCTTGGAAATCAGCAACTGATGGGACGCGCACCACACCCACGGCACAAGTAGTAATCATCAAGGGTAGTTAAAACCACCTACTTTCAATATTCTTTCAAGAGTTTTAAAAGATTGCCATTATAAACGACATTCAATATCTCGGAAATCAGGAATTCATGAGACGCGCTCCATACAGTGCGCAGAAGTAGTACTCACCAACGCTAGTTAAAAAGCACCTACTTGCAACCTGCTCTTACAACTTTTCAAAATGGGAGATTATCACCGGGAGTAAAAATCTCGGAACGTAGGAATTAATAGGAAGTGCCTTACACCGTGCGCACAAGTATTAGTCATCACAGCTAGTAAAAACCACCTTCTTTCCACATGCTCTTACAAGTTCTCAAAGAGTAGTATGTTGACGGAGAGTCAAAATCTCGGAAATAAGGAATTGATGGGCTACAAAAAAAAAACAACCTACCTTCAACAAGCTCTTAAATTTTTCAAATTGTGTCAACAACAGTTTTCAAACAGTGTCAGCAAACAGAGTCAACATCTCGGAAATCAAAAACTATGGGACGCGCACCACATCGTGCGCACACCTAGTACTTATCACAGCTTGTAAAAAGCAGCTACTTTCACTACTACAAGTTTTCAAAGAGGGAGATGATGACGGAGAGTCAAAATCTAAGAAATCAGGAATTGATGGGACGCGCTGCAAACCATCCACAAAAGTAGTATTAATGAAAGGTACTGAGAGCCACCTCCTTTCAACGTGCTCTTCAGAGTTTTAAAAGAGTGTGATTATGAACGAGGGTGAAAGTCTCGGAGATCAGCAGTTATGGGACGCAGTCAGCCTCGACCACAAAATTGGCACTCATCATAGCTAGTAAAAACTACCAACTTTTAACATGCTCCTAAAAGTTTTCAAATAGTGACATTATGACGGAGATTCAAAATCTCAGAATACAGGATTTCATGGGACGCGCCTCACACCGTTCGCACAAGTAGTACTCATAACAGCGAGTAAAAACCACATACTTTGAACATGCTCTTAAGAGTTTTTAAGTAGTGCGATTATGAACAAGAGTCAAAATTTTAGAAATTAGCAAAGATGGGACCGCACCACACCGACCGCACAACTAGTAGTCACAAAAGGTAGCTAAAACCACCTACTTTCAATAGTCTTTCAAGAGTTTTCGAAGATTGCCATCATGAACTACATTCAGTGCCAACAACAGTTTTGAAACAGTGTCAGCAAACAGAGTAAACATCTCGGAAAAAAGGAAATTATTGGACGCAATCCACATCGTGCGAACAACTAGTAGTAATCACCAGTTGTAAAAACCAGCAACAATCACTATGCTATTACAAGTTCTCAAAGAGTGAGATGATGAAAGAGAGCCGAAATCTCAGAATTCAGGAATTGACCGGACGCGCTCAACACCTTGAGGACGAGTACTACTAATCACAACTACTAAAAAGCAGGTACTTTCGAGATGCTATTACAAGTTTCGGTCAATATCTAGGAAATCAGGAATTTATGTGACGTGCTCTACACCTTGCGCACAAGTAGTACTTATCACAACTAGTCTAATCCAATTTTTTTTCATAGAGTAAACTTATTACCGAGATTCAAAATCTCGGAAATCAGGAATTGAAGGCACGCGCTCCCCACCATCCGCACAAGTAGTACTCATCACAGCTAGTAAAAACTATCTACCTTTTACATGCTATTACAAGGTTTAAAAAAGTGAGTTTAAAACCGAGAGTCAAAATCTCCCAAATCAAGAATTGATGGGAGGCCCTCCACACCGTGCGCACAAATAAAAACCTCCTACCCTCAACATCCTCTTACAAGTTTTAAAACACTGAGATTATGACCGAGATTTAAAATCTAGGAAATCGGGAATTGATGGGGACCCGCTCCCTACCATGCGCACAAGAAGTACTCTTCAAAGCTAAAAAAAAACACATACCTTCAAGATTCTCGAACAAGTTTTCAAAGAGTGAGATGATAACCGACATTCGAATTCTCGGAAATCGGGAATTGATGGGAGGCCTTTTACTCAGTGAGCACAAGTAGTACTCATAGCAGTTCGTAAAAACAACCTACTTTCAACATTCCTCTACAAGTTTTGAAAGACTGAGATTATGACCGAGAGTCAAAATCTCCGAATTCAAGAATTGATGGCATGCCGTCCACACTCTGTGCACAAGTAGTACTTAACCAACGAACAAAAAGCCACCTACTTTCAGCATATTCCTAAAAGTTTTCAAAGAGTGAGATTATGACTGACAGTCAACATCTGGGAAATTAAGAATTGAAAGGACGCGCTCTTAATAATGCGCACAACTAGTACTTATCAGAGCCTGTAAAAACCAGCTACTTTCAATAATAATAATAATAATTGTCTGTTCTAATCGTCCTCGCAATGTACAGCAAGGACGCAGCTCAACAATGTCGAACCGAAAGCATATACAAGGCGCCTCTGGCAGCCGCTATAAGGTCCATGTATGACCTTGGAGCACAGCGTACAGCCACCTCGAATAAACCGTATGTTGGTTTCTGCTGAGGGAGGAAAACCGGAGTACCCGGAGAAAAACCCTCGGAGCAGGATCGAGAACAAACAGAAACTCAGCCCACTTATGGCGTCACCACCGGGAATCGAACCTGGTGCCACATTGGTGGAAGGCGAGTGCTCTCACCACTACGCCGTCCCTCCTCCCCTTCCATTCAATGGGCTCCTTCAATGTGCTATTACAACTTTTCAAAGAGTGAGATGATGACCGAGAGCCGAAATCTCAGAAATCAGGAATTGATGGGACGCGCTCAACATCTTGAGTTGACTTGAGTTCACTAATCACAGCTAGTAAAAAGCAGCTGCTTTCGAGATGCTATTAAAAGTTTCCAAAGAGAGATATAATGACCGAGGGTCAATATCTAGGAAATCAGGAATTTATGTGACGTGCTCTTTACTTTGCGCACAAGTAGTACTTATGACAACTAGTCAAATCCAATTATTTTGAAATTGCTCTTAGAAGTTTTCATAGAGAAAAATTATTACCGAGATTCAAGATCTCGGAAATCAGGAATTAAAGAGACGGGCTCCCCACCATCCGCACAAGTAGAACTCATAACAGCTAGTAAATACCACCAACTTTGAAAAAAACCACCAACTTTGAAGTTGCTACTAAAAGTTTTCAAATAGTGACATTATGACGGTGAGTCAAAATCTCGGAATACAGGATTTCATGGGACGCGCTGCGCACCGTTCGCGGAAGTAGTACTCACCACACCGAGTAAAAACCACTTACTTTGAACATGCTCTTATGAGTTTTTAGAGAGTGTGATTATCAACAAGAGTTAAAATCTTGGAAATCAGTAACTGATGGGACGCGCACCAAACCGACCACACAAGTAGTACTCATCAAAGGTAGTTAAGACCACCTACTTTCAATATTCGTTCAAGAGTTTTCTAAGGTTGCCATTATGAACGACACTCAAGATCTCGGAAATCAGGAATTCATGGTCGAGACGCGCTCCATACAGTGCGAAGAAGTAGTACTCACCAACGAAAGTTAAAAACTAGCTACTTTCAACCTACTCTTACAACTTTTCAAACAGGGAGATTATCACTGGGAGTAAAAATCTCGGAAAGTAGGAATTAATGGGACGCGCGTTATAACTTCCGCACAAGTATTACTCATCAAAGCTAGTAAAAACCACCTTCTTTCCACATGCTCTTACAAGTTGCCAAAGACTAAGATGATGACTGAGACTCAAAATCACGGAAATCAGGAATTCATGGGACGTACTCCACACCTTAAGCAGAAGTAAGGCTCGTCAAAGCTAGTAAAAACCACATACTTTCAACAAGCTGTTAAAAGTTCTCAAACAGTGTCAACATCTCGGAAATCAGGAATTGATTCGACGCGCTCCACATCGTGGGAAAAACTACCACTTATCACCGCTTGTAAAAATCAGCTACTTTGAATATGCTATTACAAGTTTTCAAAGAGTGAGATGACGACCGAGAGCCGAAATCTCGGAAATCAGGAATTGATGGAAGACGCTCAATATCATGAGGATGAGTACAACTAATCAGAGCTTGTTAAAAGCAGCAACTCTCGAGATGCTATTACAAGTTTTTAAGGAGTGACATGATGACCGATGGTCAATATCTAGGAAAACAGGAATTTATGTGACGTGCTCTACACCTTGCGCAGAAGTGGTACTTATCACAAGTAGTCAAATCATATTAGTTTGAACATCCTCTTAAAGTATTCATAGAGTAAAATTATTACCGAGATTCAAAATTTCGGAAATCAGGAATTGAAGAGACGAGCTCTCCACCATCCGCAAAATTAGTACTCATCACAAGTAGTAAAAACCACCAACTTTCGACATGCTCCTAAAAGTTTTCAAAGAGTGACATTATGACGGTGAGTCAATTTCTCGGAGAAAAGTATTTCATAGTACGCGCTTCACACCGTTCGCACAAGTAGTACTCATCACAGCGTGTAAAAACCACGTACTTTGAACATCCTCTTAAAGGTTTTTAAAGAGTGCGATTATCAACAAGAGTTAAGATCTCGGAATTCAGGAATTGATGGGACGCACCTTAAGCAGAAGTAATGCTCGTCACAGCTAGTCAAAAACAACATACCTTCAACAAGCTCTTAAAAGTTTTCAAACAGTGTCAATAAGTGTTTTCAAACAGTGTCAGCAAACAGAGTCAACATCTCGGACATCAGGAAACGATGGGACGCGCTCCACATCGTGCGAACAACTAGTACTTATCACAGCTTGTAAAAATCAGCTACTTTCAATCTACTATTACAAGTTTTCAAAGAGTGAGATGATCACCGAGAGCCGAAATCTCGGACATCAGGAATTTATTGGACCAGCTCAACACCTTGTGGACGAGTCCTACTACTTTTGAGATGCTATTACAAGTTTTCAAAGAGTGAGATGATGACGGAGGGTCAACATGTAGGAAATCAGGAATTTATGTGACGTGCTCTACACCTTGCGCACAAGTAGTACTTATCACAACTAGTCAAATACAATTATTATCAGCATGCTCTTACAAGCTTTCAGTGAGTACAATTATTACCGAGATTCAAAATCTCGGAAATCAGGAATTGAGGGGACTGGCTCCCCACCATACGCACAAGTAGTACTCATCACAGCTAGTAAAAACCAGCTACCTTTTACATGCTATTACAAGGTTTCAAAAAGTGAGATTAAAACCGAGAGTCAAAATCTCCGAAATCAAGAATTGATGGGAGGCCCTCCACACCGTGCGCACAAGTAAAAACCTCCTACCCTCAACATCCTCTTACAAGTTTTAAAAGAATGAGATTATGACCGAGATTTAAAATCTAGGAAATCGGGAATTCATAGGGAACCGCTCCCTACCATCCCCACAAGAAGTACTCTTCAAAGCTAGCAAAAACCACATACCTTCAAGATTCTCGAACAAGTTTTCAAAGAGTGAGAAGATAACCGACATTCGAATTTTCGGAAATCGGGAATTTATGGGTGGCCCTCCACTCAGTGAGCACATGTAGTACTCATAACAGTTAGTAAAAGCCACCTTTTTTCAACAAGCTCCTACAAGTTTTCAAAGACTGAGATTATGACCGAGAGTCAAAATCTCCTAATTCAAGAATTGATGGCATGCCGTCCACACCCTGTGTACAAGTAGTACTTAACAAACGAACAAAAAGCCACCTACTTTCAGCATATTCCTAAAAGTTTTCAAAGAGTGAGATAATGACGGAGAGTCAACATCTGGGAAAGTAAGAATTGAAAGAACGCGCTCTTAATGATGGGCACAACAAGTACTTATCACGGCTTGTAAAAACCAACTACTCTCAATGTGCTATTACAAGTTTTCAAAGAGGGAGATGGTGACTGAGAGCCAAAATCTCAGAAATCAGGATTTGATGGGACGCGCTGCACACAATCCACACAACTAGTACTAATCACAGCTACTAAGAGCAGCCTCCTTTCAACGTGCTCTTCAGAGTTTTAAAAAAGTGTGATTTTGAACGAGGGTGAAAGTCTTGGAGATCAGGAGTTATGGGATGCAGTCAGCTTCGTCAACAAAATTGGCACTCATCATAGCTAGTAAAAACCACCAACTTTCAACATGCTCCTAAAAGTTTTCAAAGAGTGACATTATGACGGAGATTCAAACTCTCGGAACACAGGATTTCAAGGGACGCGCCTCACACCGTTCGCACAAGTAGTACTCATCAAAGCGAGTAAAAACCACTTACTTTCAACATGCTCTTAAGAGTTTTTAAGGAGTGTGATTATGAACAAGAGTTAAAATTTTAGAAATTAGCAACTGATGGGACGCGCACCACACCGACCGTACAAGTAGTAATCATCGAAGGTAGCTAAAACCATCTACTTTCAATAGTCTTTGAAGAGTTTTCAAAGATTGCCATCATGAACGAAATTCAGTGTAAACACACGTTTTCAAATAGAGTCAGCAAACATAGTAAACACCTCGGAAATCAGGAAATTATTGGACGCAATCCACATCGTGCGAACAACTAGCAGTAACCACCGGTTGTAAAAACCAGCAAATTTCAATATGCTATTACAAGTCTTAAAAGAGTGAGATGATGAACAAGAGCCGAAATCTCAGAATTCAGGAATTGATCGGACGCGCTCAATGCCTTGAGAACGAGTACTACTAATCACAGCTAGTAAAAAGCAGCAACTTTCGAGATGCTACTACAAGTTCTCAAAGAGTGAGATGATGAACGAGAGCCGAAATCTCAGAATTCAGGAATTGAACGGACGCGCTCAACACCTTGAGGACGAGTACTACTAATCACAGCTAGGAAAAAGCAGCTAGTTTCGAGATTGACGGAGGGTCAATATCTAGGAAATCAGGAATTTATGTGACGTACCCTACACCTTGCGCACAAGTAGTACTTATCACAACTAGTCAAATCCAATTATTTTGAACATGATCTTACAAGTTTGCATAGAGTAAAATTATTACCGCGATTCAAAATCTCGAAAATCAGGAAGTGAAGGACCGCGCTCCCCACCATCCGCAGAAGTAGTACTCATCACAGCTAGTAAAAACCATCTACCTTTTACATGCTATTACAAGGTTTGAAAAAGTGAGATTAAAACCGAGAGTCAAAATCTCCGAAATAAAGAATTGACTCTCTCCACACCGTGCGCACAAGTAAGAACCTCCTACCGTCAACACCCTCTTACAAGTTTTAAAAGACTGAGATTATGACCGAGATTTAAAATCTAGGAAATCGGGAATTGATGGGGACCCGCCCCATAACATGCGCACAAGAAGTAATCTTCAAAGCTAGCAGAAACCACATACCTTCAAGATTCTCGAACAAGTTTTCAAAGAGTGAGATGATAACCTACATTCGAATTCTCGGAAATCGGGAATTGATGAGAGGCCCTCCACTCAGCGAGCACAAGTAGTACTCATAACAGTTAGTAAAAACCACCTACTTTCAACATTCCTCTACAAGTCTTCAAAGACTGAGATTATGACCGAGAGTCAAAATCTCCGAATTTAAGAATTGATGGCATGCCGTCCACACTCTGTGCACAAGTAGTACTTCAAACAGTGTCAGCAAACAGAGTAAACATCTCGGAAATCAAGAAATTATGGGACGCGCTCCACATCGTGCAAATAACAAGTAGTTACTCATCATAAGTATTACTCATCACAGCTAGTAAAAACCACTTTCTTTCCAGATGCTCTTACAAGTTCTCAAAGAGTAAGATGATGACGGGGAATCATAATCTCGGAAATCAGGAATTTTATGGGAAGCACCTTAAGAAGAAGTAATGCTCGTCACAGGCAGTAAAAACCACCTACCTAAGTTTTCCAAGAGTGAGATTATGACCGAGAGTCAACATCTGGGAAATTAAGAAGTGAAAGGACGCGCTCTTAATGATGCGCACGACAAGTACTTATCAGAGCTTGTAAACACCAGCTGCTTTCAATATGCTATTACAAGTTTTCAAAGAGTGAGATGATGACCGAGAGCCGAAATCTCAGAAATCAGGAATTGATGGGAGGCGCTCAACATCTTGAGGACGAGTACTACAAATCGCAGCTATTAAAAAGCAGCAGCTTTCGAGGTGCTATTAAATGTTTCCAAAGGGTGAGATTATAACCGAGGGTCAACATCTAGCAAATCAGGAATTTATGTGACGTGCTCTTTACTTTGCGCACAAGTAGTACTTATCACAACTATTCAAATCCAATTATTTTGAACCTGCACTTGAAAGTTTTCATAGAGTAAAATTATTACCGAGATTCAAAATCTCGGAAATCAGGAATTGAAGAGACAACCTCATTGGGGACCCGCTCTATACCACGCGCACAAGAACTATCCTTCAAAGCTTGCAAAAACCACACACCTTCAAGATTCTCGAACAGGTTTTCAAAGAGTGAGATGATAACCGACATTCAAATTCTGGGAAATCGGGAATTGATGGGAGGCACTCCACTCAATGAGCACAAGTAGTACTCATAACAGTTAGTAAAAACCACCTACTTTCAACATGCTCCTACAAGTTTTCAAAGACTCAAATTATGACCGAGAGTCAAAATCTCCGAATGCAAGAATTGATGGCATGCCGTCGACACTCTGTGCACAAGTAGTACTCATCAAACGAACAAAAAGCCAGTTAATTTCAGCAATTTCCTACAAGTTTTCAAAAAGTAAGATTATGACCGAAAGTCAACAACTGGGAAATTAGGAATTTAAAGGACGCGCTCTTAATGAAGCGCACAACTAGTACTTATCAGAGCTTGCAGAAGCAAGCTACTTTCAATGTGCTATTACAAGCTTTCAAACAGGGAGATGATGACCGAGAGCCAAAATCTAAGAATCAAGAATTGATGTGACGGGCTCCCCACCATCCACACAAGTAGTACTAATGACAGGTACTAAGAGCCACCTCCTTTAAAAGTGCTCTTCAGAGTTTTAAAAGAGTGTGATTATGAACGAGAGTCAAAGTCTCGGATATCAGGAGTTGATGCGACGCAGTCAGCTTCGTCCACAAAATTGGCACTCATGACAACGAGTAAAAACCATTTACTTTCAACATGCTCTTAAGAGTTTTTAAAGAGTTTTTAAAGAGTGCGATTAAGAACAAGAGTCAAAATTAGCAACTCATGGGACGCACGCCACACCGACCGCACAAGTAGTAGTCATCAAAGGTAGCTAAGACAACCTACTTTCTATAGTCTTTCAGGAGTTTTCAAAGATTACCATCATGAACGACATTCAGTGTCAACAATAGTTTTCAAACAGTGTCAGCAAACAGAGTAAACATCTCGGAAATCAAGAAATTATGGGACGCGCTCCACATCGTGCAAATAACAAGTAGTTACTCATCATAAGTATTACTCATCACAGCTAGTAAAAACCACCTTCTTTCCAGATGCTCTTACAAGTTCTCAAAGAGTAAGATGATGACGGAGAATCATAATCTCGGAAATCAGGAATTTTATGGGAAGCACTTTAAGCAGAAGTAATGCTCGTCACAGGCAGTAAAAACCACCTACCTTCAAACAAAGTCAACAAAAGTTTTCAAACAGTGTAAGCAAACACAGGCAACATCTCGGAAATCAGGAAACTATGGGATCCGCTTTACATCGTGCCAACAACTAGTACTTATTACAGCTTGTAAAAATCAGCAACTTTCAATATGCTATTAAAAGTTTTGAAAGAGTGAGATGATGACCGAGAGCTGAAATCTCAGAAATTAGGAATTCATGGGACGGGCTCCACCTTGAGGAAGAGTACTACTAATAACAGCTAGTAAAAAGCAGCTGCTTTTGAGATGCTATTAGAAGTTTTCAAAGAGTGAGATTATGACCGAGAGTCAACATCTGGGAAATTAAGAATTGAAAGGACGCGCTCTTAATGATGCGCACGACTAGTACTTATCAGAGCCTGTAAACACCACCTTCTTTCAATATGCTATTACAAGTTTTCAAAGAGTGAGATTATAACCGAGAGCCAAAATCTAAGAATCAGGAATTGATGGGACGCGCTCAACATCTTGAGGACGAGTACTACTAATCACAGCTAGTAAAAAAGAGCACCTTTCGAGATCGTATTAAAAGTTTCAAAAGAGTGAGATTATGATCGAGGGTCAATATCTAGGAAATCAGGAATTTATGTTACGTGCTCTTTACTTTGCGCACAAGTAGTACTTATCACAACTAGTCAAATCCAATTATATTGAACCTGCACTTGAAAGTTTTCATAGAGTAAAATTATTTCCGAGATTCAAAATCTCGGAAATCAGGAATTGAAGAGACGACCTCCCCACCATCCGCACAACTAGTACTCATCACAGCGAGTAAAACCCACTTACTTTGAACATGCTGTTAAGAATTTTTAAAGAGTGCGATTATCAATAAGAGTTGAAATCTTGGAAATCAGCAACTCATGGGACGCGCACCACACCGACCGCACAAGTAGTACTCATCAAAGGTAGTTAAGGCGACCAACTTTCAATATTCTTTCAAGAGTTTTCAAAGATTGCAATTATGAACGACATTCAAGATCTCGCAAATCAGGAATTCATGAGACGCGCTCCATACAGTGCGCAGAAGTAGTACTCATCTACGCTAGTTAAAAACCACGTACTTTCAACCTGCTCTTACAACTTTTCAAACAGGGAGATTATCACTGGGAATAAATATCTCGGAAAGTAGGAATTAATGGGACGCGCGTTACATCGTACGCCCAAGTATTACTCATCACAGCTAGTAAAAACCACTTTTTTTCCACATGCTCTTACAATGTGTCAAAGAGTAAGATGATGTTAGAGAATCAAAATCTCGGAAATCAGGAATTGATGGGCTACTAAAAACAACCTACCTTCAACAAGCTCTGAAAAGTTTTCAAACAGTGTCAACAACAGTTTTCAAACAGTTTCAGCAAACAGAGTCAAAACCTCGGAAATCAGGAAACTATGGGATGCGCACAACATCGTACGAACAACTAGTACTTATCACAGCTTGTAAAAATCAGCTACTTTCAATCTGCTATTACAAGTTTTCAAAGAGTGAGATGATGACCGAGAGCCGAAATCTCAGAAATTAGGAATTGATGGGACCCGCTCAACACCTTGAGGACGAGTGCTACTACTTTACAGATGCTATCACAAGTTTTGAAAGAGTGGGATGATGACCGAGGGTCAATATCAAGGAAATCAGGAATTTAGATGACGTGGTCTACACCTTGCGCCCAAGTAGTAGTTATCACAACTAGTGAAATCCAATTATTTTCAGCAAGCTCTTACAAGCTTTCATAGAGTAAAATTATTACCGAGATTAAAAATCTCGGAAATCAGAAATTGAAGAGTCGCACTCCTCACCATCTGCACAAGTAGTACTCATCACAGCTAGTAAAAACCATATTACTTTTACATCCTATTACTAGTTTTCGAAAAGTGAGATTGAAACCGAGAGTCAAAATCTGCGAAAGCAAGAATTGATGGGAGGCCCTCCACACCGTGCCAACACGTACTACTCATGACAACAGCTAAAAACCTCCTACCTTCAACATCCTCTTACGAGTCTTAAGAGACTTAGATTATGATCGAGATTTAAAATCTAGGATATAGGGAATTGATGCCTTCCTATCATGCGCACAGGAAGTACTCTTCAAAGCTAGCAAAGAGCACATACCTTCAAGATTCTCGAACAAGTTTTCAAAGAATGAGATGATCACCGACATTCAAATTCTCGGAAATCGGGAATTCATGGGAGGCCCTCCACTCAATGAGCACAAGAAGTATTCATAACAGTTAGAAAAAAACCACCTACTTTCAACATGCTCCTACAAGTTTTCAAAGACTGAGATTATAACCGAGAGTCAAAATCTCCGAATTCAAGAATTGATGCCATGCCATCCACACTCTGTGCACAAGTAGTACTCAACGAACAAAAAAAAAAGCCAGCTACTTTATGCATATTCCTACAAGTTTACAAAGAGTGAGATTATGACCAAGAGCCAGATCTTAGAAATCAGGAATTGATGGGACGCGATCGACACCATCCACACAAGTAGTACTAATCAAAGGTACAAAGAGCCACCTGCTTTCAACGTGCTCTTCAGAGTTTTAAAAGAGTGTGATTATGAACGAGAGTCAAAGTCTCGGAGATCAGGAGTTGATGGGACGTAGTCAACAAAATTGGCACTCATCATAGCTAGTAATAATCACCAACTCTCCACATGCTCCTAAGAGTTTTCAAAGAGTGACATTATGAAGGACAGTCAAACTCTCGGAAAACAGGATTTCATGGGATGCGCTTCACACCGTTCGCAGAAGTAGAACTCAACACAGCGAGAAGTCAGGAATTAATGGTCGAGACGCGCTCCATACCGCGCGAAGATGTAGTACTCATCAACGCTAGATAAAAATCACCTACTTTCAACCTGCTCTTACGAATTTACAAACAGGGACATTATCACTGGGAGTAAAAATCTTGGAAAGTAGGAATTAATGGGACAGGCGAAACACGGTGCGCACAAGTATTACCCATCACAGCTAGTAAAAATTATCTCCTTTCCACATGCTCTTACAAGTTGTCACATAGGAAGATGACGAAGGAGACTCAAAATCTCGGAAATGAGGAATTCATGAAACGCATTCCACACCTTAAGCAAAAGTAATGCTCGTCACAGCTAGTGAAAACCACCTACCTCCAACAAGCTCTTAAAAGTTTTCAAACAGTGTCAACACCAGTTTTCAAACAGAGTCAACAAACAGAGTCAACATCTCGGAAATCAGAAATTGATGCGACAGGCTCCACATCATACGAACAACTAGTACTTTTGACAGTTTGTAAAAAGGAGCAACTTTCAATATGCTATTAAAAATTTCAAAGAGTGAGATGATGACCGAGAGCCGAAATCTCATAAATGAGGAATTGATGGGACGCGCTCAACATCTTGAGGACAAGTACTACTAATTACAGCTAGTAAAAAGCAGCTACTTTCGAGATGCTTAAAAGAGTGAGATGATGACCGAGAGTCAATATCTAGCAAATCAGGAATTTATGTGACGGGCTCTTCACTTTGCGCACAAGTAGTACTTATCACAACTAGTCAAATCCAATTATTTTGAACATGCTCTTACAAGTTTTCATAGAGTAAAATTATTACCGAGATTCAAAATCTCAGAAATCAGGAAGTGAAGAGACGGACTCCCCACCATCCGCACAAGTAGTACTCATCACAGCTAGTAAAAACCATCTACCTCTTACATGCTATTACAAGGTTTGAAAAAGTGAGACTAAAACCGGGAGTCAAAATCTCCGAAATGAAGAATTGATTGGAGACCCTCCACACCGTGCGCACAAGTAAAAACCTCCTACCTTCCACATCCTCTTAGCAGTTTTAAAAGGCTGAGATTATGACCGAGATTTAAAATCTAGGAAATCGGGAATTGATGGGGACCTGCTCCCTACCTACGCACAAGAAGTACTCTTCAAAGGTAGCAAAAACCACATACCTTCAAGATTCTCGAACAAGTTTTCAAAGAGAAAATGATAACCGACATTCAAATTCTCGGAAATCGGGAATTGATGGGAGGCCCTTCACTCAGTGAGCACAAATAGTACATATAACAGTTAGTAAGAACAAAAATCTCAGAAAGAGAGCCAAAATCTCAGAAATCCTGAATTGGTGGGATGCGCTCCACACCATCCACACAAGTAGTACTAATAACAGGTACTAAGAACCACCTCCTCTCAAGGTGCTCTTCAGAGTTTTAAAAGAGTGTGATTATGAACGAGGGTCAAAGTCTAGGAAATCAGGAATTGATGCGCTATTAAAAAAAACCTACCTTCAACAAGCTCATAAAGGTTTTCAAACAGTGTCAACAACAGTTTTCAAACAGTGTCAACAAACAGAGTCAACATCTCGGAAATCAGGAAACGATGGGACGCGCTCCACATCGTGCGAACAACTTGTACTTTTTACAGCTTCTAAAAATCAGCTACTTTCAATCTGCTATTACAAGTTTTCAAAGAGTGAGATGATGACCGAGAGCCGAAATCTCACAAATCAGGAATTGATGGACGCGCTCAACACCTTGAGGACGAGTACTACTACTTTCGAGATGCTATTACAAGTTTTCAAAGAGTGACATGATGACCGAGGGTCAATATGTAGGAAATCAGGAATTTTTGTGACGTGGTCGATACCATCCACACAAGTAGTACTAATCACATGTACTAAGAGCCACCTCCTTTCAACGTGCTCTTCAGAGTTTTAAAACAGTGTGATTATAAACGAGGGTCAAAGTCTCGGAGATCAGGAGTTGATGGGATGCAGTCAGCTTCGTCCACAAAATTGGCACTCATCATAGCTAGTGAAAACCACCAACTTTCAACATGCTGCTAAAAGTTTTCAAAGAGTGACATTATGACGGTGAGTCAAAATCTCGGAATACAGGATTTCATGGGACGCGCCTCACACCGTTCGCACAAGTAGTACTCATCACAGCGAGTAAATACCACTTACTTTCAACATGCTCTTAAGAGTTTTTAAAGAGTGCGACTATAAACAAAAGTCAAAATCCCTGAATTTAGCAACTGATGGGACGCGCACCACACCGACCGCAAAAGTAGAAGTCATCAAAGGTAGCTAAAACCATCTACTTTCAATATTCTTTCAAGAGTTTTTAAAGGTTGCCATTATGAACGACATTCAGTGTCTACAACAGTTTTCAAACAGTGTCAGGAAACAGAGTAAACATCTCGCAAAACAGGGAATTATGGGACGCGCTCCACATCGTGCGAACAACGAGTACTTATAACCGCTTGTGAAAACCTGTTACTTTCGATATGCTATTACACGTTTTCAAGGAGTGAGATGATGACCGAGAGCCGAAATCTCAGAAATCAGGAATTGATCGGACGCGCTCAACACCTTGAGGGAGAGTACTACTAATCACAGCTAGTAAAAAGCAGCTACTTTCGAGATGCTATTACAAGTTTTCAAAGAGTGAGATGATCACCGAGGGTCAATATCTAGGAAATCAGGAATTTATGTGACGTGCTCTACACCTTGCGCACAAGTAGTACTTATCACAACTAGTCAAATCCAATTAGTTTGAACATCCTCTTAACAGTTTTCATAGAGTAAAATTATTACCGAGATTCAAAATCTTGGAAATCAGGAATTGAACAGACGAGCTCCTAACCATCCGCAAAATTAGTACTCATCACAGCTAGTAAAAAGCACCAACTTACAGCATGCTCCTAAAAGTTTTCAAACACTGACATTATGACGGTGAGTCAAAATCTCGGAAAAAACGATTTCATGGGACGGGCTGCACATCGTTCGCACAAGTAGTACTCATCACAGCTAGTAAAAACCATCTACCTTTTACATGCAGTGAAAACGTAAAGCTTGTGGGATGTGGCTGGAGTGACAATGATATACCTCACAAATTAATGTGATTTGGTAAGCTGAAGCCACTCTAAAGGCACTAAGGCCACATGGTAGTGGGCATTACCCCTTAAATCTACCAAAGCAAAGATTGAGCCCAAGCATTAGCAGCCATGGACAGCTGTTTCGGCCTTGTTAGGCCTCATCAGCATGGCATAGCTAATGCTCAGGCTCAAGTACCCACATATCCATAAAACAAGCAGTGATAACGTAAAGCTTGTGGGATGTGGCTGGAGTGACAATGATATACCTCACAAATTAATGTGATTTGGTAAGCTGAAGCCACTCTAAAGGCACTAAGGCCACATGGTAGCGGGCATTACCCCTTAAATCTACCAAAGCAAAGATTGAGCCCAAGCATTAGCAGCCATGGACAGCTGTTTCGGCCTTGTAAGGCCTCATCAGCATGGCATAGCTAATGCTCAGGCTCAAGTACCCACATATCCATAAAACAAGCAGTGAAAACGTAAAGCTTGTGGGATGTGGCTGGAGTGACAATGATATACCTCACAAATTAATGTGATTTGGTAAGCTGAAGCCACTCTAAAGGCACTAAGGCCACATGGTAGCGGGCATTACCCCTTAAATCTACCAAAGCAAAGATTGAGCCCAAGCATTAGCAGCCATGGACAGCTGTTTCGGCCTTGTTAGGCCTCATCAGCATGGCATAGCTAATGCTCAGGCTCAAGTACCCACATATCCATAAAACAAGCAGTGAAAACGTAAAGCTTGTGGGATGTGGCTGGAGTGACAATAATATACCTCACAAATTAATGTGATTTGGTAAGCTGAAGCCACTCTAAAGGCACTAAGGCCACATGGTAGCGGGCATTACCCCTTAAATCTACCAAAGCAAAGATTGAGCCCAAGCATTAGCAGCCATGGACAGCTGTTTCGGCCTTGTTAGGCCTCATCAGTATGGCATAGCTAATGCTCAGGCTCAAGTACCCACATATCCATAAAACAAGCAGTGAAAACGTAAAGCTTGTGGGATGTGGCTGGAGTGACAATGATATACCTCACAAATTAATGTGATTTGGTAAGCTGAAGCCACTCTAAAGGCACTAAGGCCACATGGTAGCGGGCATTACCCCTTAAATCTACCAAAGCAAAGATTGAGCCCAAGCATTAGCAGCCATGGACAGCTGTTTCGGCCTTGTTAGGCCTCATCAGCATGGCATAGCTAATGCTCAGGCTCAAGTACCCACATATCCATAAAACAAGCAGTGAAAACGTAAAGCTTTTACATGCTATTACAAGGTTCTAAAAAGTGAGATTAAAACCGAGAGTGAAAATCTCCAAAATAAAGAATTGACTCTCTCCACACCGTGCGCACAAGTAAAAACCTCCTACCTTCAACATCCTCTTACAAGTTTTAAAAGACTGAGTTATCACCCGGGGATTTAAAATCTGGGAAATCGGGAATTGATGGGGATCCGCTCCCTACCATGCGCACAAGAAGTACTCTTCAAAGCTAGCCGAAACCACATACCTTCAAGATTCTCGAACAAGTTTTCAAAGAGTGAGATGATAACCTACATTCGAATTCTCGGAAATCGGGAATTGATGGGAGGCCCTCCACTCAGTGAGCACAAGTAGTACTCATAACAGTTAGTAAAAACCACCTACTTTCAACATTCCTCTACAAGTGTTCAAAGACTGAGATTATGACCGAGAGTCAAAATCTCCGAATTTAAGAATTGATGGCATGCCGTCCACACTCTGTGCACAAGTAGTACTTCACAAACGAAAAAAAAGCCACCTGCTTTCAGCATATTCCTACAACTTTTCAAAGAGTGAGATTATGACTGAGAGTCAACATCTGGGAAATGAAAAATTGAAAGGACGCGCTCTTAATAATGCGCACAACTAGTACTTATCAGAGCCTGTAAAAACCAGCTACTTTCAATAATAATAATAACCATAACTGTCTGTTCTATTCGTCCTCGCAAAGTACAGCAAGGACACAGCTCAACAATGTCGAACCGAAAGCATATACAAGGCGCCTCTGGCAGCCGCTATAAGGTCCATGTATGACCTTGGAGCACAGCGTACAGCCAGCTCGAATAAGCCGTATGTTGGTTTCTGCTGAGGGAGGAAAACCGGAGTACCCAGAGAAAATCCCTCGGAGCAGGATCGAGAACAAACAGAAACTCAGCCCACTTATGGCGTCACCACCGGGAATCGAACCTGGTGCCACATTGGTGGAAGGCGAGTGCTCTCACCACTACGCCGTCCCTCCTCCCCTTCCATTCAATGTGCTCCTTCAATGTGCTATAACAAGTTTTCAAAGAGTGAGATGATGACCGAGAGCCGAAATCTCAGAAATCAGGAATTGATGGGACGCGCTCAACATCTTGAGGACGAGTACTACTATAATCACAGCTAGTAAAAAGCAGCTGCTTTCGAGATGCTATTAAAAGTTTCCAAAGAGAGATAATCTCGGAATACAGGATTTCATGGACGCGCTTCACACCGTTCGCGCAAGTAGTACTCACCACACCGAGTAAAAACCACTTAATTTGAACATGCTCTTAAGAGTTTTTAGAGAGTGCGATTATAAACAAGAGTTAAAATCTTGGAAATCAGTAACTGATGGGACGCGCACCAAACCGACCGCACAAGTAGTACTCATCAAAGGTAGTTAAGGCCACCTACTTTCAATATTCTTTCAACAGTTTTCTAAGATTGCCATTATGAACGATATTCAAGATCTCGGAAATCAGGAATTCATGGTCGAGACGCGCTCCATACAGTGCGAAGAAGTAGTACTCACCAACGATAGTTAAAAGCTAGCTACTTTCAACCTACTCTTACAACTTTTCAAACAGGGAGATTATCACTGGGAGTAAAAATCTCGGAAAGTAGGAATTAATGGGACGCCCGTTATAACTTGCGCACAAGTATTACTCATCAAAGCTAGTAAAAACCACCTTCTTTCCACATGCTCTTACAAGTTGCCAAAGAGTAAGATGATGGCTGAGACTCAAAATCTCGGAAATCAGGAATTGATGGGACGCACTCCACACCTTAAGCAGAAGTAATCAGGAATTTATGTGACTGGCTCTTCACTTTGCGCACAAGTTGTGCTTATCACAACTAGTCAAATCCAATTATTTTGAACCTGCTCTTACAAGTTTTCATAGAGTAAAATTATTACCGAGAGTCAAAATCTCGGAAATCAGGAAGTGAGGAGACGGTCTCCCCACCATCCGCACAAGTAGTACTCATCACAGCTAGTAAAAACCATCTACCTTTTACATGCTAATACAAGGTTTGAAAAAGTGAGATTAAAACCGAGAGTCAAATCTCCGAAATCAAGAATTGATTGAAGGGCATCCACACCGTGCGCACAAGTGAAAACCTGCTATTTTCAACATCCTCTTACAAGTTTTAAAAGGCTGAAATTATGACCGAGATTTAAAATCTAGAAAATCGGGAATTGATGGGGACCTGCTCCCTACCATACGCCCAAGAGGTACTCTACAAAGGTAGCAAGAACCACATACCTACAAGATTCTCGATCAAGTTTTCAAAGAGTGAAATGATAACCGACAATCTCCGAAATTAAGAAGTGAAGGGAGGCCCTGCACTCCGTCCGCACAAGTACTAGTCATAACAGCAAGTAAAAACCTCTTATCTTCAACATCCCCTTAGAAGTTTTAAATGTCAATGTTTTCAATGTGCTTTTACAAGTTTTCAAAGAGGGAGATGATGACCGAGAGCCAAAATCTAAGAAATCAGGAATTGATGGGACGCGCTGCACACCATCCACACAAGAAGTACTAATCAGATGTACTAAGAGCCACATCCTTTCAACGTACTCTTCAGAGTTTTAAAAGCGTGTGAAAGTCTCGGAGATGAGCAGTTGATGGGACGCAGTCAGCTTCGTCCACAAAATTGGCACTCATCATAGCTAGTAAAAATCACCAACTTTCAACATGCTCCTAAGAGTTTTCAAAGAGTGACATTATGAAGGACAGTTAAAATCTCGGAAAACAGGATTTCATGGGAGGCGCCTCACACCGTTCGCACAAGTAGTACTCATCACAGCGAGTAAAAACACTTACTTTGAACATGCTCTTAAGAGTTTCTAAAGAGTCCGATTATCAACAAGAGTTAAATCTTGGAAATCAGCAACTCATACGACGCACACCACACCGACCGCACAAGTATTACTCATCAAAGGTAGTTAAAACCACCTTCTTTCAATATTCTTTCAAGAGTTTTGAAAGATTGCAATTATGAACGACATTCAAGATCTCGGAAGTCAGGAATTCATGTTCGAGACGCGCTCCATACCGTGCGCAGATGTAGTACTCATCAGCGCTAGATAAAAACCACCTACTTTCAACCTGCTCTTACAACCTTACAAACAGGGAGATTATCACTGGGAGTAAAAATCTTGGAAAGTCGGAATTAATGAGACAGGCGTGACACGGTGCGCACAAGTATTACCCATCACAGCTAGTAAAAATCACCTTCTTTCCACATGCTTTTACAAGTTGTCACAGAGCAAGATGACGAAGGAGACTCAAAATCTCGGAAATCAGGAATTCATGGAACGCATTCACCACCTTAAGAAGAAGTAATGCTCGTCACAGCTAGTGAAAACCACCTACCTTCAACAAGCTCTTACAAGTTTTCAAACAGTGTCAACAAACAGAGCCCATGTCTCGGTAATCAGAGATTGATGCGACGCGCTCCACATCATACGAACAAGTAGTACTGTTGACAGTTTGTAAAATGGAGCAACTTTCAATATGTTATTAAAACTTTTCAAAGAGTGAGATGATGACAGAGAGCCGAAATCTCAGAAATGAGGAATGATGGGAAGCGCTCAACATCTTGAGGACAAGTACTACTAATGACAGCTAGTAAGAAGCAGCCTCTTTCGAGATGCTACTACAAGTTTTAAAAGTGTGAGATGATGAACGAGGGTCAATATCTAGGAAATCAGGAATTTATTTGACTGGCTCTTCACTTTGCGCACAAGTAGTGCTTATCACAACTAGTCAACTCCAACTATTTTGAACATGCTCTTACAAGTTTTCATACAGTAAAATTATTACAGAGAGTCAAAATCTCGGAAATCAGGAAGTGAGGAGACGGGCTCCCCACCATCTGCACAAGTAGTACTCATCACAGCTAGTAAAAACTATCTACCTTTTACATTCTATTACAAGGTTTCAAAATCTAAGATTAAAACCGAGAGTCAAAATCTCCGAAATGAAGAATTGATTGGAGACCCTCCACACCGTGCGCACAAGTAAAAACCTCCTTCCTTCAACATCCTCTTAGAAGTTTTAAAAGGCTGAGATTATGACCGAGATTTAAAATCTAGGAAATCGGGAATTGATGGGGACCTGCTCCCTACCTACGCACAAGGGTAGCAAAAAGATAGCAAGGTAAACAACATACCACAAAAACCACATACCACATACCACAAAAACCACATACCTTCAAGATTCTCGAACAAGTTTTCAAAGAGTGAAATGATAACCGATATTCAAATTCTCGGAAATCGGGAACTGATGGGAGGCCCTTCACTCAGTGAGCACAAATTGTACATATAACAGTTAGTAAAAACCAAAATCTCAGAAAGAGAGCCAAAATCTCAGAAATCCTGAATTGGTGGGATGCGCTCCACACCATCCACACAAGTAGTACTAATAACAGGGTCAAAGTCTAGGAGATGAGGAGTTGATGGGACGCACCTTAAGCAGAAGTAATCCTCGTGACAGCTAGTAAAAACCACCTATCTGGAACAAGCTCTTAAAAGTTTTCAAACAGTGTCGACAACAGTTTCAAAACTGTGTCAACAAAGAGAGTCAATATCTCGGAAATGAGGAAGTTATGGCACGCGCTCCACATCACGCGAAAAACTGGTACTTATCAAAGCTTATAGAAACAAGCTACTTTCAATATCCTATTACAAGTTTTCAAAGAGTGAGATGATGACCGAGAGCCGAAATCTCAGAAATCGCGAATTGATGGGACGCGCTCAACAACTTGAGCACGAGTAGTTCTAATCACAGCTAGTAAAAACCACCTTCTTTCCACATGCTCTTGCAAGTTGTCAAAGACTAAGATGATGACGGAGACTCAAAATCTCAGAAATTCTGAATTGGTGGGATGCGCTCCACACCATCCACACAAGTAGTACTAATAACAGGTACTAAGAGCCACCTCCTTTCAAGGTGCTCTTCAGAGTTTTAAAAGAGTGTGATTATGAACGAGGGTCAATGTCTAGGAAATCAGGAATTGATGCGCTATTAAAAACAACCTACCTTCAACAAGCTCTTAAAGGTTTTCAAACAGTGTCAACAACAGTTTTCAAACAGTGTCAACAAACAGAGTCAACATCTCGGAAATCAGGAAACGATGGGACGCGCTCCACATCGTGCGAACAACTTGTACTTTTTACAGCTTCTAAAATTCAGCTACTTTCAATCTGCTATTACAAGTTTTCAAAGAGGGAGATGATGACCGAGAGCCGAAATCTCACAAATCAGGAATTGATGGACGCGCTCAACACCTTGAGGACGAGTACTACTACTTTCGAGATGCTATTACAAGTTTTCAAAGAGTGACATGATGACCGAGAGTCAATATGTAGGAAATCAGGAATTTTTGTGACGTGGTCGACACCATCTACACAAGTAGTACTAATCACAGGTACTAAGAGCCACCTCCTTTCAACGTGCTCTTCAGAGTTTTAAAAGAGTGTGATTATGAACGAGGGTCAAGGTCTTGGAGATCAGGAGTTGATGGGATGCAGTCCGCTTCGTCCACAAAATTGGCACTCATATTAGCTAGTGAAAACCACCAACTTTCAACATACTGCTAAAAGTTTTCAAAGAGTGACATTATGACGGTGAGTCAAAATCTCGCAATACAGGATTTCATGGGACGCGCCTCACACCGTTCGCACAAGTAGTACTCATCACAGCGAGTAAATACCACTTACTTTCAACATGCTCTTAAGAGTTTTTAAAGAGTGCGATTATGAACAACAGTCAAAATCCCTGAATTTAGCAACTGATGGGACGCGCACCACACCGACCGCAAAAGTAGAAGTCATCAAAGGTAGCTAAAACCATCTACTTTCAATATTCTTTCAAGAGTTTTTATGAACGACATTCAGTGTCTACAACAGTTTTCAAAATGTGTCAGCAAACAGAGTAAACATCTCGCAAATCAGGGAATTATGGGACGCGCTCCACATCGTGCGAACAACTAGTACTTATAACCGCTTGTGAAAACCTGCTACTTTCAATATGCTATTGCACGTTTTCAAGGAGTGAGATGATGACGACAGCCGAAATCTCAGAAAACAGGAATTGATCGGACGCACTCAACACCTTGCAAGCGAGTACTACTAATCACAGCTAGTAAAAAGCAGCTACTTTCGAAATGCTATTACAAGTTTTCAAAGAGTGAGATGATGACCGAGGGTCAATATCTAGGAAATCAGGAATTTATGTGACGTGCTCTACGCCTTGCGCACAAGTAGTACTTATCACAACTAGTCAAATCCAATTAGTTTGAACATCCTCTTACAAGTTTTCATAGAGTAAAATTATTACCGAGGTTCAAAATCTCGGAAATCAGGAATTGAAGAGACCAGCTCCCCACCATCCGCAAAATAAGTCCTCATCACAGCTAGTAAAAAGCACCAACTTTCAACATGCTCCTAAAAGTTTTCAAACACTGACGATTTCATGGGACGGACTGCACACCGTTCGCAGAAGTAGTACTCATCACAGCGAGTAAAAACCACTTACTTTTAACATGCTCTTAAATTGCCCATTATTGTCGCGCGATAATGGGTTTTATGATGAGGCGGGGCCTCATCTTATCGTTGGGTGCAAGCTGTAGAGGTTGAGATCAAGATAACGATTCTTAGGACACCACACGCAGTGAAGGATATAAATTCGTGAGGCTCGCTATCACTCGCCCCTTTTTCTGCCAACGCCAATCGTGATAGCATCACTTCGAAAGATTCACCAGTTACAGTATTTCTTTTCTTCAACCAGGCAAGTAGATCGTTTTTGTAATCCCCCGTGTATTCCGTCTAGCTCCTATTTGGATGCGTTTTGATCTATCTTTGGGTGCTTTCTGTGCCCTCCTATATTTTCCTGCATTTGTGGCCAAGCGCCGCGTATTGATAATCGGGCATTCTTTCATTCATCGTCTCAAGGCGTTTGTGCACAAAGAGAGGCATATTCTTACTTTTACAGCCTTAAGTGGCATAAGTCAGATTCATTTCCACGGAGTTGGGGGACGGACGATTGCTAAATTTCGTAAGTTCGATTTCGATGTTGTGCGTCGCATAGCCCCCGATATTATTATTTTGGAGCTAACGATCTAGTTGAGCCTACGCCACAGTCCGTTGGCTCGGAGCTCGAAACTTTGGGTCGTGAATTGTACGAGTTTTCCTCCGTGCAACTTGTTGTTATCGGGCAGGTCCTTCGTCGTCGTTCACCGAACTCGGATGAGTTTAATTGTAAGGTGGCCAAACTTCATAAGTACCTCAAAGTTGTTCTAGAGCAGTTGCCTTTTTGTTATTACTGGCAACATAGGGGTTTTTGGAACTCCAACAGTGAGCTATATTTAGCCAATGGAGTTCACCTTAACAGATTAGGCAATTATAAAGTTATTCGCAGCATTCGAGGGGCGATTTTGAAGGCCTTGCAATTAGTGGGTGTGTGCTCAACCTAGCGGTTTTGCTACTTGTCTTTGGCCCTTCGTGGCCAGTCTGATATGTGCATGGCATAATTCTAAACCATACACCTTTACTATTTGTCGTAGCACCCGTTTATATATCAATATATATATATTTTTTTCTGTACATATTACATTTACCACAAAAATTGCAGGCTATATTGTCGGTTCTCATGCAGTTGTTATTCACTTGCATGTCCTGTACTTGACATTTATGGCTTAGTGTGTTATTTCTTGGTGGCTTTTGTTTATGACATTAGTGTGCCCAACGCACCCAGGCCATTACAGGACAAATGTCCTGTTTGAATGTCTTGGATTGTTCAGTGTTGTCATGTTCCTGCTGTGGTTTGTACTAGTACGTACTTGATATTCTTTGGCTTCCGTTGTACTTTCAGTTTTGTTGGTGCGTAAATAGCCCAGCACTTACGAGCCTATTTGAATGTCTAGGATTAACTTCCTATTCTGGCTTATTTGCCTTACCGATAGCTCCCTAAGGCATGGGAACACACCCGCTAAATTTGCTCATAACTAATGTGACAATATATGTTGGAGTAATGTCAGGTACGTTTTCTCATAAGCATGCCCTCTAACCGATCTTCCAAGCGCCAGGCAGCCAAACGACCTACACCGGCAGTCCCTGCAAAACGGCGCCGAGCAGAGATTGTTTCCACGGCCCAGTCGAAGTCAGCGCCAGCCGCGCCGTCTACTTCGAATTTCAGCCCCACTGAACTGACCGCCGTGATTTCTCAAGCCATTTCAAGCGCCTTACAGTCAGCAGGAATTATCAACGCCGGTCCTGCGCCTGCTGCAAGTGAACCAGCCACGAGTGCTCAAGAACCAACATTGGTTGAAGACGCCGCGTCCATAGAAATCGCGGACCTGACTAACACTGTGGCTGCCGGTAGGCTAATATTTCCGAGACGTTTTCCAGTGTCACTTTCGACCTGGAATCTCGCGTCTCAGATCGTATCAAGGCAAAGATATGGGCTCATGAGTATGTTGATTTTAGCTCGCTCCTTACAGTAACTCCGGACGAAGCGAAATATCGGATATCTGTGACAAATGACCACGATAACCCTGGTCTTTGCCTTGAACACGTGAAACCCAAACGGCGGATTTTATCTATTGACCAATGGCTGACCGCATTTAATGTATTTGTAGCTGTCTACACTATCAAGGCTCCTAGTGCGATAAGCTCGTTAATGAAGTACTGCGAGGTGGTCCGGGACATTTCCGCCAAACAGGGTAATTGGCGCTATTATGATGAGCAGTTTAGATTTCTTCGCCAGTCTAAGCCCGAACGTTATCCGTGGGATAATGTAGCATGGGAATTATGGCATCAGGCTTTAGATAGCTCTCTTACCGCGTCTAGGCCACCCTACAATCCCGATTTTCGTACCCGTCGGCCCAACCAGCGTCCCTTTCAGTCCTTTCCCAAGGGAGTTTGTTGGCGGTTTCATTCCGGACAATTTTGCCGGGGATTTCGTTTCATTTTCGAATTTCGTTTAATTCACCATCTTTCCTACCCAGAGGCGTTCTCCATTAATGACGGTATTCCTAAAGAACTCGCCTCTGTTCGCTACGCCACCATTGATGATGCTATAGGTCTTATCAAATTGTTGGGGCAAGGTTGTTTTCTGGCAAAAACAGACATTAAGTCCGCCTTTAGAATCATTGCTGTAACTTACAGCGATTTTCCGTTGCTGGGAATGGAATGGCAAGGGAAATTTTACTTTGACACATGCCTTTCCATGGGGTGTTCCTCGTCATGTAATATATTTGAAACATTCAGCACCGCCCTAGAATGGATCGCCAAGAATAAACTCCATGCTTCGGCGGTCATCCACATTTTGGGAGATTTTTTATTTCTCGCGCCCTCTGAGGTCAAATGTCAGATTGACCTCAATAATTTTCTTCATTTATGTCACCGAATCGGCGTTCCGATAGCCGATGAAAAGACCATGGGGCCAGCCACTGCCTTGCAATTTGCAGGCATCACTTTGGATACCGTAGCGATGGAGGCTCGTTTACCCGATGACAAACTTGCCAAATGCCGACAACAGCAAAGTTCTTTTCGCTCGCGTAAAAGCGTTACTTTAAAAGAACTTCAGTCATTAATAGGCCTTCTCAATTTTGGCTGTTCTGTTGTCGTGCCCGGACGCGCCTTTCTTCGCCGTTTAATTGATTTAACAAAAGACATCCGCAAACCCACACATCATGTTACATTAACCAAGGAAAGTAAACATGACCTCCACATGTGGCTCGAGTTCCTAAACGCGTACAACGGCAAATCGTTTTTTCTCAGTTCTCGTTGGGTCACCTCCAAAACTCTCAAGTTATTTACGGACGCGGCGGGTTCACTTGGTTATGCCGCGATATTTAGCAAACACTGTTTTTTGGGGAATGGCCCGATACCTGGAAGGAACTCAATATTGCTATTTTAGAGTTGTTTCCTATTGTCCTGGCGATTGAGATTTGGGGATCGCTTATAGCAAGCAAGCGTATAGTGTTCTTTTTGGATAACCAAGCAGTCGTTGAAATTATCAATAGACAAACTTCTAAAGATTGTTCCATCATGGTTCTCCTCAGATACTTTGCACCCTCAAATATAATATTCTGTTCCATGCTAAACATATCGCCGGTTGCGTTAATCGCGAAAGCGATGCTTTATCTCGCTTACAGGTAGAGAAATTCCGTTTGTTAGCACCTTACGCAGACGAACAACCCACGCCGGTTCCGGGAACCTTACTACCCAGCAATTGGCACATCATTTAAGCAAGCTGCTGCATTCAGCTTTTTCTGAGGGAACCGTAAGACTTACACAAGAGCGTGGAAGACATATGTCGAGTTTTACTCTGAATTTTGTGACTCCTTCCTGTCTGGGTCAACAATTTAGCAGTATTTATATCTTATCTTTCCGCGAGGAAGTTTGCATCCTCCACAATCTTGACATATTTCTCCGCTTTAAGTTACGTTCACAAGTTAGGTAATTTTCCTGATCCTACTAAAAATTTTTAGTGCAAATATGTTAGCGGCTCATAGCAAGCTTCATTCATCACCGGATGTTAGGCTTCCATTAACCCGTAGAGTTTTACAACTCCTAGTCCTCGCCTTAAATAATACAAATTCTTCGGCGTTCCAAAGGTTACTGTACGAAACTATGTTTTTGGTAGCTTTCTATGGTTTTTTCCGTGTCGGCGAACTCACGGCCAAGGGTGCGAATTTGAAACCCTTATTACAAATACAGGACCTTCATTTCCACTTTAAACAGAATTTCGTGACCTCGGCGACCATTGTCATTAAGGATTTTAAGCATAACACTAACAGGCGTCCTTTCTCGGTTGTTCTGGAACGTGCCGAGGGAACAGAGCTTTGCCCAGTGTCTTATTTTTACCGTTATTCCTCCATTAGGGGTTCATCGCCCGGTCCTTTGTTTTGTTTTGCTGACGGATCTCCAGTGAAAACTCGAACATTTACACAACAACTTCAGAAAGCGCTAACTTTTTGTGCGCTTGATTCCGCCAAATACAAGTCTCACTCTTTCCGAATTGGCGCCGCTTCCTGGGCCGCCGAAAGAGGCTGATCAGATGCCCAAATTCGCCACCTTGGCCGTTGGAAATCCGACGCATTTAAACTCTATATCCGTCAATGTTACGGGGTATCATAGGCTTACTCTCGCCTTTCAGTCATGGGCTAAGGCCATAGTTTTTCTACTTGCCTTTGTATAATTTTTCTATGTCATCACCAGCTTGTTAGCAGCATTATCTTAGACAGTCGTTGCTCGCCTTTCAGACTCGGGCTGGGGCAGCGAGTTTAGCCTTACTTCATGTTTCTTTACAACAAAAAAGAAACAAACAAAAAAAACAAAACAAAACAAAAACTTGCCACCTCCTTACTCTGACCTTAGCTCAGAGACTGGGTGAGTTTTCTCACTTTTTTCTCACGAATAATTTCGCCCTTTCGTCTGGGGCTACGGTAGTCTTTCTAGTTCTAGACTTACCTTGAATTTTAGTTTTAGGTTTAGTTTTACATAAAGGTATGGTAATAATCTGACAACGCTCAGACACGGGCTGGTATTTGTCCTCCTTCGCCTCGCAACGGATGTTAGTTTTGTTAGTGTTACAAACAAGGTCATGTCTGAGCACGCTTGCCTTCCAGGCACGGGCTGGGGCAACGACGTTCGACAAGCCCTTGTTTATTCTCCCTCATTTCTCATTGCAGGGACTGGTCTGTGTTAATGTTTTGTCCTTTGGATGCGCGCGCCTGCGGCTTTGTTTGGGGCTCGCCACAAATTGTGGCTTTTGGCTGTTTTTCGCCCCAACTTAATTCACTGAATCAGTAACTATCAGCTTGCACTAAGCGATGAGATTTTATTAATCTAATACATTAGTATTTGTAATCGGTTTGTAATAAATGCCACTTAAGCGGCCAAATTAATCCACACATGTGTCTGTGATTCAGTGATCCCTAGCCGCACGCACGTTCCAAAACATCGGCTTTTCGAGTCTTTCGTGATTGTACTTTGTCTAAGGGCGCCGCTCTCGACATAAAGGTTTTTAAAGAGTACGATTATCAACAAAAGTTAAAATCAAATGAAGAATGATCCTCGCAGTTGTGAACGCAATTTATGCAATTGCGAAAACGAAGCCTGAAAAAAATTCAGGACTTCAACGGGGTTTGAACACGTGACCTCGCGATTCCGGTGAGATGCTCTAACCAACTGAGCTATGAAGCCACTGACGTTGGGAGCAGGTCAATTGTGGGTTCATATGTTCCCGTGAAAGAAATCAGTGTAAATGATATATGAAATGAATGATATATGAAATGCCGAAATGAAATCAAATGATTCATTTCATATATCATTCTCACTCATTTGAAATCAGCAACTGATGCGACGTGTACCACACCGACCGCACAAGTAGTACTGATCAAAGGTTGTGAAAACCACCTACTTTCAATATTCTTAGGAGGGTTTTCAAAGATT
Organism: Pachyseris speciosa; assembly: GCA_016490735.1. NCBI lineage: Eukaryota > Metazoa > Cnidaria > Anthozoa > Scleractinia > Pachyseridae > Pachyseris > Pachyseris speciosa. The sequence continues at coordinate 188,701 of JAEMWC010001106.1, read as the reverse complement.
GCAATTATGAAGGACATTTAAGATCTCGGAAATAACGAATGCACGACGGGCGCTCAATACAGTGCGCAGAAAGAAGTACTCATCAACGCTACTTAAAAACCACCAACTTTCAACCTGGTCTTACAACTTTTCAACCGGTGAGATTTTCACTGGGAGTAAAAATCTCCCAAAGTAGGAATTAATGGGACGCCCGTTACACCGTGCGCACAAGTATTACTCATCACAGCTAGTAAAAACCACCTTCTTTCCACATGCTCTTACAAGTTTTCAAAGAGGAAGATGATGACGGAGACTCAAAATCTCGTAAATAAGGAATTGATAGGACGCACTCCACTCCTTAAAGCAGAAGTAATGCTCGTCACAGCTAGTAAAAACCACCTACCTTCAACAAGCTCTTAAAAGTTTTCAAACAGTTTCAACAACAGTTTTTAAACAGTTTCAACAAACAGAGGCAACATCTCGGAAATCAGGAAACTATGGGACGCTCTTTACATCGTGCGAACAAATAGTACTTATCACAGCTTTTAGAAAGCAGCTACCTTCAGTATGCTATTAAAAGTTTTCAAAGAGTGAGATGATGACCAAGAGCCGAAATCTCAGAAATCAGGAATTGATAAGACGCGCTCGACACCTTGAGGACGAGTACTACTAATCACAGCTTGTAAAAAGCAGTTACTTTTGAGATGCTATTACAAGTTTTCAAAGAGTGAGATGATGACCGAGGGTTAATATCTAGGAAATCAGGAATTTTTGTGACGTGCTCTACACCTTGCGCACAAGTAGAACTTATCACAAGTAGTCAAATCCAATAAGTATTAACATCCTCTTACAAGTTTTCATACAGTAAAATTTTTACCGAGATTCAAAATCTCGGAAATCAGGAATTGAAGAGACGAGCTCCCCACATCCGCAAGAGTAGTACTCAAAACAGCTAGTAAAAACCACCAACTTTGAACATTCTACTAAAAGTTTTCAAAGAGTGACGTTATGACGATGAGTCAAAATCTCGGAAAACAGGATTTCATGGGACGCGTTTCACACCGTTTGCAAAAGCAGTACTTATCACAGCGAGTAAAAGCCACTTACTTTCAACATGCTCTTAAGAGTTTTTAAGGACTGCGATTATTAACAAGAGTTAAAATCCTTGAAATCAGCAACTGATGGGACGCGCACCACACTGACTGCGCAAGTAGTACTCATCAAAGGTAGTTAAAGCCACCTACTTTCAATATTCTTTCAAGAGTTTTCAAAGATTGCAATTATGAACGACATTCAAGATCTCGTAAATAAGGAATTCATGAGACGCGCTCCATACAGTGCGCAGAAGTAGTACTCATCACCGCATGTTAAAAACCATCTACTTTCAACCTGCTCTTACAAGTTTTCAAACAGGGAGTTCCTCACTGGGAGTAAAAATCTCGTAAAGTAGGAATTAATGGGACGCGCGTTACACCGTGCGCAGAAGTATTACTCATCACAGCAAGTAAAAACCACCTTCTTTCGGCATGCTCTTACAAGTTGTCAAAGAGTAAGATGATGACGGAGCGTCAAAATCTCGGAAATAAGGAATTGATGGGCTACAAAAAAAACAACCTACCTTCGACAAGCTCTTAAATTTTTCAAATAGTATCAACAACAGTTTTCAAACAGTGTCAGCAAACAGGGTCAACATCTCGGAAATCAGGAAACTATGGGACGCGCACCACATTGTGCGCACACCTAGTACTTATCACAGCTTGTAAAAAGCAGCTACTTTCACTATTACAAGTTTTCAAAGAGGGAGATGATGACCGAGAGTCAAAATCTTAGAAATCAGGAATTGATGGGACGCGCTGCAAACCATCCAGACAAGTAGTATTAATCAAAGGTACTAAGAGCCACCTCCTTTCAACGTGCTCTTCAGAGTTTTAAAAGAGTGTGATTATGAACGAGGGTGAAAGTCTCAGAGATCAGGAGTTATGGGACGCAGTCAGCTTCGACCACAAAATTGGCACTCATCATAGCTAGTTTTCAAAGAGTGACATTATGATGGAGATTCAAAATCTCGGAATACAGAATTTCATGGGACGCGCCTCACACCGTTCGCACAAGTAGTACTCTTCACAGCGAGTAAAAACCACATACTTTGAACATGCTGTTAAGAGTTTTTAAGGAGTGCGATTATGAACAAGAGTCAAAATTTTAGAAATTAGTAACTGATGGGACCGCACCACACCGACCGCACAACTAGCAGTCACAAAAGGTAGCTAAAACCACTTACTTTCAATAGTCTTTCAAGAGTTTTCAAAGATTGTTATCATGAACTACATTCAGTGCAAGCAACAGTTTTCAAACAGTGTCAGCAAACAGAGTAAACATCTCGGAAAAAAGTAAATTATGGGACGCAATCCACATCGTGCTAACAACTAGTAGTAATCACCAGTTGTAAAAACCAGCATCAATCACAAGTTCTCAAAGAGTGAGATGATGAAGGAGAGCCGAAATCTCAGAATTCAGGAATTGACCGGACGCGCTCAACACCTTGCGGACGAGTACTACTAATCACAGCTAGGAAAAAGCAGCTAGTTTCGAGATTGACCGAGTGTCAATATCTAGGAAATCAGGAATTTATGTGACGTGCTCTACACCTTGCACACAAGTAGTACTTATCACAAATAGTCTAATCCAATTTTTTTGAACATCCTCTTAAAGTATTCATAGAGTAAACTTATTACCGACATTCAAAATTTCGGAAATCAGGAATTGAAGAGACGAGCTCTCCACCATCCGCAAAATTAGTACTCATCGAAAGTAGTAAAAACCAACAACTTTCGACATGCTCCTAAAAGTTTTCAAAGAGTGACATTATGACGGTGAGTCAAAATCTCGGAGAAAAGGATTTCATGGTACGCGCTTCACACCGTTCGCACAAGTAGCACTCATAACAGCGAGTAAAAACCATGTACTTTGAACATCCTCTTAAAGGTTTTTAAAGAGTGCGATTATCAACAAGAGTTAAGATCTCGGAATTCAGGAATTGATGGGACGCACCTTAAGCAGAAGTAATGCTCGTCACAGCTAGTCAAAAACAACATACCTTCAACAAGCTCTTAAAAGTTTTCAAACAGTGTCGACAACAGTTTTCAAACAACGTCAGCAAACAGAGTCAACATCTCGGACATCAGGAAACGATGGGATGCGAACAACTAGTACTTATCACAGCTTGTAAAAATCAGCTACTTTTAATCTACTATTACAATTTTCCAAGAGTGAGATGATGACCGAGAGCCGAAATCTCGGACATCAAGAATTGATTCGACCAGCTCAACACCTTGTGGACGAGTCCTACTACTTTCGAGATGCTATTACAAGTTTTCAAAGAGTGACATGATGACCGAGGGTCAATATGTAGGAAATCAGGAATTTATGTGACGTGCTCTACACCTTGCGCACAAGTAGTACTTATCACAACTAGTCAAATACAATTCTTATCAGCATGCTCTTACAAGTTTTCAGTGAGTACAATTATTACCGAGATTCAAAATCTCGGAAATCAGGAATTGAGGGGACTGGCTCCCCACCATCCGCACAAGTAGTACTCATCACAGCTAGTAAAAACCATCTACCTTTTACATGCTATTACAAGGTTTCAAAAAGTGAGATTAAAACCGAGAGTCAAAATCTCCGAAATCAAGAATTGATGGGAGGCCCTCCACACCGTGCGCACAAGTAAAAACCTCCTACCCTCAACATCCTGTTACAAGTTTTAAAAGAATGAGGTTATGACCGAGATTAAAAATCTAGGAAGTCGGGAATTGATGGGGACACGCTCCCAACCATGCCCACAAGAAGTACTCTTCAAAGCTAGCAAAAAGCACATACCTTCAAGATTCTCGAACAAGTTTTCAAAGAGTGAGAAGATAACCGACAATCGAATTTTCGGAAATCGGGAATTTATGGTCGGCCCTCCACTCAGTGAGCACAAGTAGTACTCATACCAGTTAGTAAAAGCCACCTTTTTTCAACAAGCTCCTACAAGTTTTCAAAGACTCAGATTATGACCGAGAGTCAAAATCTCCGAATTCAAGAATTGATGGCATGCCGTCCACACCCTGTGTACAAGTAGTACTTAACAAACGAAGAAAAAGCCACCTACTTTCAGCATATTCCTACAAGTTTTCAAAGAGTGAGATAATGACGGAGAGTCAACATCTGGGAAAGTAAGAATTGAAAGAACGCGCTCTTAATGATGGGCACAACAAGTACTTATGACAGCTTGTAAAAACCAGCTACTCTCAATGTGCTATTACAAGTTTTCAAAGAGGGAGATGGTGACTAAGAGCCAAAATCTCAGAAATCAGGATTTGATGGGACACGCTGCACACCATCCACACAACTAGTACTAATCACAGCTACTAAGAGCAGCCTCCTTTCAACGTGCTCTTCAGAGTTTTAAAAAAGTGTGATTATGAACGAGGGTGAAAGTCTTGGAGATCAGGAGTTATGGGACGCAGTCAGCTTCGTCCACAAACTTGGCACTCATCATAGCTAGTAAAAACAACCAACTTTCAACATGCTCCTAAAAGTTTTCAAAGAGTGACATTATGACGGAGATTCAAACTCTCGGAACACAGGATTTCATGGGACGCGCCTCACACCGTTCGCACAAGTAGTACTCATCAAAGCGAGTAAAAACCACTTACTTTCAACATGCTCTTAAGAGTTTTTAAGAAGTGTAATTATGAACAAGAGTCAAAATTTTAGAAATTAGCAACTGATGGGTCGCGCACCACACCGACCGTACAAGTAGTAGTCATCGAAGGTAGCTAAAACCATCTACTTTCAAAAGTCTTTGAAGAGTTTTCAAAGATTGGCATCATGAACGAAAATTCAGTGTAAACACACGTTTTCAAATAGAGTCAGCAAACATAGTAAAAACCTCGGAAATCAGGAAATTATTGGACGCAATCCACATCATGCGAACAACTAGTAGTAATCACCGGTTGTAAAAACCAGCCACTTTCAATATGCTATTACAAGTTTTAAAAGAGTGAGGTGATGAACAAGAGCCGAAATCTCAGAATTCAGGAATTGATCGGAAGCGCTCAACGCCTTGAGAACGAGTACTACTAATCACAGCTACTAAAAAGCAGCTACTTTCGAGATGCTACTGCAAGTTTTCAAAGAGTGAGATGATGAACGAGAGCCGAAATCTCAGAATTCAGGAATTGAACGGACGCGCTCAACACCTTGAGCACGAGTACTACTAATCACAGCTAGGAAAAAGCAGCTAGTTTCGAGATTGACCGAGTGTCAATATCTAGGAAATCAGGAATTTATGTGACGTGCTCTACACCTTGCGCACAAGTAGTACTTATCACAACTAGTCTAATCCAATTTTTTTCAGCATGCTCTTACAAGTTTTCATAGAGTAAACTTATTACCGTGATTGAAAATCTCGGAAATCAGGAATTGAAGGCATGCGCTCCCCACCATCCGCACAAGTAGTAGTCATCACAGCTAGTAAGAACCATCTACCTTTTACATGCTATTACAAGGTTTGAAAAAGTGAGATTAAAACCGAGAGTCAAAATCTCCGAAATAAAGAATTGACTCTCTCCACACCGTGCGCACAAGTAAAAACCTTCAACATCCTCTTACAAGTTTTAAAAGACTGAGTTATCACCGAAAATCTAGGAAATCGGGAATTTATGGGGATCCGCTCCCTACCATGCGCACGAGAAGTACTCTTCATAGCTAGCAGAAACCACATACCTTCAAGATTCTCGAACAAGTTTTCAAAGAGTGAGATGATAACCTACATTCGAATTCTCGGAAATCGGAAATTGATGGGAGGCCCTACACGCAGTGAGCACAAGTAGTACTCATAACAGTTAGTAAAAACCACCAATTTCCAACATTCCTCTACAAGTTTTCAAAGACTGACATTATGAACGAGAGTCAAACTCTCCGAATTTAAGAATTGATGGCATGCCTTCCACACTCTGTGCACAAGTAGTACTTCAAACAGTGTCAGCAAACAGAGTAAACATCTCGGAAATATGGAAATTATGGGACGCGCTCCACATCGTGCAAATAATAAGTAGTTACTCATCATAAGTATCACTCATCACAGGCAGTAAAAACAACCTACCTTAGTTTTCCAAGAGTGATATTATGACGGAGAGTCAGAATCTGCGAAATTAAGAAGTGAAAGGACGCGCTCTTAATGATGCGCGCGACAAGTACTTATCGGAGCTTGTAAACACAAGCTACTTTCAATATGCTATTACAAGTTTTCAAAGAGTGAGATGATGACCGAGAGCCGAAATCTCAGAAATCAGGAATTGATTGGAAGCGCTCAAAATCTTGTCGACGAGTACTACTAATCACAGCTAGTAAGAAGGAGCAACTTTCGAGATGCTATTACAAGTTTTTAAAGAGTGAGATGATGACCGAGGGTCAATATCTAGCAAATCAGGAATTTATGTGACAGGCTCCTCACTTCTCGCACAAGTAGTACTTATCACAGCTAGTGAAATTCAATTATTTTGAACATGCTCTTAGAACTTTTCAACGAACGAAAAAAAAAGGCCAGCTACGTTATGCATATTCCCACAAGTTTACAAAGAGTGAGATGATGACCAAGAGCCAGATCTTAGAAATCAGGAATTTATGGGACGCGCTCCACACCATCCACACAAGTAGTACTTATCACAGGTACAAAGAGCCACCTCCTTTCAACGTGCTCTTCAGAGTTTTAAAAGAGTGTGTTTATGAACGAGAGTCAAAGTCTCGGAGATCAGGAGTTGATGGGACGCAGTCAGCTTCGTCCAGAAAATTGGCACTCATCATAGCTAGTAAAAATCACCAACTTTCAACATGCTCCTAAGAGTTTTCAAAGAGTGACATTATGAAGGACAGTCAAAATCTCGGAAGTCAGGATTTCATAGGATGCGCCTCTCACCGGTCGCACAAGTAGTACTCATCACAGCGAGAAAAAGCCACTTACTTTGAACATGCTCTTAAAGGTTTTTAGGGAGTACCATTATCAAAAAGAGTTAAAATCTTGGAAAAATGAAACTGATGGGTTGCGCACCACACCGACCGCAAAAGTAGTACTCATCAAAGGGAGTTAAAACCACCTACTTTCAATATTCTTTCAAGAGTTTTGAAAGATTGCCAATATGAACGACATTCAAGATCTGGGAAATCAGTAATTCATGATTCACCTACTTTCAACCTCGTCATACAACTTTTCAAACAGGGAGATTATCACTGGGAGTAAAAATGCCAGAAAGTAGGAATTAATGGCACGCGCGTTACACCGTGCGTACAAGTATTACTCATCACAGCTAGTAAAAAGCACCTTCTTTCCATATGCTCTTACAAGTTGTCAAAGAGTACGATGATTACGGAGAATCAAAATCCCGGAAATCAGGAATTGATGGCAAGCACTCCACACCTTAAGCAGAAGTAATGCTCGTCACAGCTAGTAAAAACCACCTACCTTCAACAAGCTCTTACAAGTTTTCAAACAGTTTCAACAAATGTTCTCAAACAGTGTCAACAAACAGAGTCAACATCTCGAAAGTCAGGAATTTATGCGACGCGCTTCAAATTGTCCGAACAACTACCACTTATAACCGCTTGTAAAACTCAGCTTCTTTGAATATGCTATTCCAAGTTTCCAAAGAGTGAGATGACGACTGGGAGCCGAAACTTCAGAAATCACGAATTGATGGGACGCGCTCAACACCATGAGGATGAGTACTACTAATCACAGCTAGTAAAAAGCAGCTACTTTCGAGATGCTTATGCAAGTTTCCAAAGAGCGATATGACGACCGAGGGTAAATAGCTAGGAAATCAGGAATTTATGTGACGTGCTCGATACCTTGCGCACAGGTAGTACTTATCACACCTTGTCAAATCCAATTATTTTAAGCATGATGTTACAAGTTTTCATTGAGTGAACTTATTACCGAGATTCAAAATCTCGGAAATCAGGAATTCAGGGACTGGCTCCCCACAATCCGCACAAGAAGTACTCATTTGAGCTACTAAAAACCATCTACCTTTAACAGGCTAGTACAAGTTTTAAAAAAGTGAGATTAAAACCGAGAGTCAAAATCTCCGAAATTAAGAATTGATGGGAGGCCCTGTACACCGGCCGAATAAGTACTAGTCATGACAGCAAGTAAAAACCTCCTACCTTCAACATCCTCTTACAAGTTTTAAAAGACTGAGATTATGACCGAGATTTAAAAGGTAGGAAATCGGGAATTGATGGGGATCCGGTCCCTACCATGCGCACAAGAAGTATCCTTCAAAGCTAGCAAAAACCACATAGCTTCAAGATTCTCGATCAAGTTTTGAAAGTTTGAAATGATAACCGACAATCTCCGAAATTCAGGGATTCAGGGAGGTCCTGCACACCGTCCGCACAAGTACTAGTCATGACAGCAAGTAAAAACCTCTTATCTTCAACATCCCCTTAGAAGTTTTAAATGTCAATGTTTTCAATGTGCTATTACAAGTTTTCTAAGAGGGAGAAGATGACCGAGAGCCAAAATCAGGAATTGATGGGACGCGCTGCGCACCATGCACACAAGTAGTAGTAATCACATGTATTAAGAGCCACATCCTTTCAACGTGCTCTTCACAGTTTTAAAAGCGTGTCAAAGTCTCGGTGATCAGGAGTTGATGGGACGCAGTCAGCTTCGTCCACAAAATTGGTACTCATCATAGCCAGTAAAAATCACCAACTTTCAACATGCTTTTACAAGTTGTCACAGACTAAGATGACGAAGGAGACTCAAAATCTCGGAAATCAGGAATTCATGGAACGCATTCAGCACCTTAAGAAGAAGTAATGCTCGTCACAGCTAGTGAAAACCACCTACCTTCAACAAGCTCTTACAAGTTTTCAAACAGTGTCAACAAACAGAGTCATTGTCTCGGTAATCAGAAATTGATGCGACGCGCTCCACATCATAGGAACAAGTAGTACTATTGACAGTTTGTAAAAAGGAGCACTTTTCAATATGTTATTAAAACTTTTCAAAGAGTGAGATGATGACAGAGAGCCGCAATCTCAGAAATGAGGAATTGCTGGGAAGCGCTCAACATCTTGAGAACAAGTACTACTAATGACAGCTAGTAAGAACCAGCTTCTTCCGAGATGCTGCTACAAGTTTTAAAAGTGTGAGATGATGAACGAGGGTCAATATCTAGGAAATCAGGAATTTATGTGACTGGCTCTTCACTTTGCGCACAAGTAGTGCTATCACAACTAGTCAAATCCAATTATTTTGAACATGCTCTTACAAGTTTTCATACAGTAAAATTATTACAGAGAGTCAAAATCTCGGAAATCAGGAAGTGAGGAGACGGGATCCCCACCATCCGCACAAGTAGTACTCATCACAGCTAGTAAAAACTATCTACCTTTCACATGCTATTACAAGGTTTCAAAAACTGAGATTAAAACTGAGAGTCAAAATCTCCGAAATAAAGAATTGATTGGAGACCCTCCACACCGTGCGCACAAGTAAAAACCTCCTACCTTCAACATCCTCTTAAAAGTTTTAAAAGGCTGAGATTATGACCGAGATTTAAAATCTAGGAAATCGGGAATTGATGGGGACCTGCTCCCTACCTACGCACAAGAAGTACTCTTCAAAGGTAGCAAAAACCACATACCTTCAAGATTCTCGAACAAGTTTTCAAAGAGTGAAATGATAACCGATATTCAAATTCTCGGAAATCGGGAATTGATGGGAGGCCCTTCACTCAATGGGCACAAATAGTACATATAACAGTTAGTAAGAACCAAAATCTCAGAAAGAGAGCCAAAATCTCAGAAATCCTGAATTGGTGGGATGCGCTCCACACCATCCACACAAGTAGTACTAATAACAGGTACTAAGAGCCACCTCCTTTCAAGGTGCTCTTCAGAGTTTTAAAAGAGTGTGATTATGAACGAGGGTCAAAGTCTAGGAAATCAGGAATTGATGCGCTATTAACCCTTTAACGTTTCTTTTATTTTGGATGATTCAGAGAGTCCTTGTTACGGAGCCATTTGGTAATGTTCAAATCGACAGAAAGTGCTTATAACTATATACCGTTTTTACGAACATAGAGAGCCCCTTCCATTAATAGTTGTTGGTGGATCGACAGTTGACTCCCTAGGGAGTTGTGATGTCAAATGTGTCGCAATTTTGAACCCTCAAATCGGACAAAACGAATGTTTTTGGTATGCTGTGGCAGGAGAATTGGAGCTGAGAGCGGTTCATGGGCAGGAACAGTAATGGCACAATAGGTTCATGTCACTGACCAAACTTGGGTACAATTTGTTGTCTATTGTGTTTCTTAGGTGCATATGAACATTTCATGGTTTTCAATGGTATTCCCTCGTTTTCAACAACTTCGTGAGCACAAGGCTTACCCAAAGTTACAACGGAGCATTTCAATCAATTTATTTAAAGGGTTCTATTCAGGAAACAGCTTTATTTCAGGATGTGACTGGAGTTGTTGGTGTTGTAATACATTTAATTCTCTTTATACACCACGCAAGGAAAGTTATCGTTCGCCGGCGAACGATAATTTGCGTAAAAATGTTAAGGGGTTAAAAACAACCTACCTTCAACAAGCTCTTAAAGGTTTTCAAACAGTGTCAACAACAGTTTTCAAACAGTGTCAACAAACAGAGTCAACATCTCGGAAATCAGGAAACGATGGGACGTGCTCCACATCGTGCAAACAACTTGTACTTTTTACAGCTTGTAAAAGTCAGCTACTTTCAATCTGCTATTACAAGTTTTCAAAGAGTGAGATGATGACGGAGAGCCGAAATCTCACAAATCAGGAACTGATGGGACGCGCTCAACACCTTGAGGACGAGTACTACTACTTTCGAGATGCTTTTACAAGTTTTCAAAGAGTGACATGATGACCGAGGGTCAATATGTAGGAAATCAGGAATTTTTGTGACGTGGTCGACACCATCCACACAAGTAGTACTAATCACATGTACTAAGAGCCACCTCCTTTCAACGTGTTCTTCAGAGTTTTAAAAGAGTGTGATTATAAAAGAGGGTCAAAGTCTCGGAGATCAGGAGTTGATGGGATGCAGTCCGCTTCGTCCACAAAATTGGCACTCATCATAGCTAGTAAAAACTACCAACTTTCAACATGCTGCTAAAAGTTTTCAAAGAGTGACATTATGACGGTGAGTCAAAATCTCGGAATACAGGATTTCATGGGACGCGCCTCACACCTTTCGCACAAGTAGTACTCATCACAGCGAGTAAATACCACTTACTTTCAAGATGCTCTTAAGAGTTTTTAAAGAGTGCGATTATGAACAACAGTCAAAATCCCTGAATTTAGCAACTGATGGGACGCGCACCACACCGACCGCAAAAGTAGAAGTCATCAAAGGTAGCTAAAACCATCTACTTTCAATATTCTTTCAAGAGTTTTTAAAGGTTGCCATTATGAACGACATTCAGTGTCTACAACAGTTTTCAAACAGTGTCAGCAAACAGAGTAAACATCTCGCAAATCAGGGAATTATGGGACGCGCTCGACATTGTGCGAACAACTAGTACTTATAACCGCTTGTGAAAACCTGCTACTTTCAATATGCTATTACACGTTTTCAAGGAGTGAGATGATGACCGAGAGCCGAAATCTCAGAAATCAGGAATTGATCGGACGCGCTCAACACCTTGAGGGCGAGTACTACTAATCACAGCTAGTAAAAAGCAGCTCCTTTCGACATGCTATTACAAGTTTTCAAAGAGTGAGATGATGACGGAGGGTCAATATCTAGGAAATAAGGAATTTATGTGACGTGCTCTACGCCTTGCGCACAAGTAGTACTTATCACAAATAGTCAAATCCAATTAGTTTGAACATCCTCTTACAAGTTTTCATAGAGTAAAATTATTACCGAGATTCAAAATCTCGGAAATCAGGAATTGAAGAGACGAGCTCCCCACTATCCGCAAAATAAGTCCTCATCACAGCTAGTAAAAAGCACCAACTTTCAACATGCTCCAAAAAGTTTACAAACACTGACATTATGACGGTCAGTCAAAATCTCGGAAAAAACGATTTCATGGGACGGACTGCACACCGTTGGCACAAGTAGTACTCACCACAGCGAGTAAAAACCACTTACTTTTAACATGCTCTTAAATTGCCCATTATTGTCGCGCGATAATGGGTTTTATGATGAGGCGGGGCCTCATCTTATCTTTGGGTGCAAGCTGTAGAGGTTGAGATCAAGATAACGATTCTTAGGACACCACACGCAGTGAAGGATATAAATTCGTGAGGCTCGCTATCACTCGCCCCTTTTTCTGCCAACGCCAATCGTGATAGCACCACTTCGAAAGATTCACGAGTTGCTGTATTTCTTTTCTTCAACCAGGCAAGTAGATCATTTTTGTAATCCTCCGTGTATTCCGTCTAGCTCCTATTTGGATGCGTTTTGATCTTTCTTTGGGTGCTTTCTGTGCCCTCCTATATTTTCCTGCATTTGTGACCAAGCGCCGCGTATTGATAATCGGGCATTCTTTCATTCATCGTCTCAAGGCGTTTGTGCACAAAGAGAGGCATATTCTTACTTTTACAGCCTTAAGTGGCATAAGTCAGATTCATTTCCACGGAGTTGGGGGGCGGACGATTGCTAAATTTCGTAAGTTCGATTTCGATGTTGTGCGTCGCATAGCCCCCGATATTATTATTTTGGAGCTAACGATCTACTTGAGCCTACGCCACAGTCCGTTGGCTCGTAGCTCGAAACTTTGGGTCGTTAATTGTACGAGTTTTCCTCCGTGCAACTTGTTGTTATCGGGCAGGTCCTTCGTCGTCGTTCACCGAACTCGGATGAGTTTAATTGTAAGGTGGCCAAACTTCATAAGTACCTCAAAGTTGTTCTAGAGCAGTTGCCTTTTTGTTATTACTGGCAACATAGGGGTTTTTGGAACTCCAACAGTGAGCTATATTTAGCCAATGGAGTTCACCTTAACAGATTAGGCAATTATAAAGTTATTCGCAGCATTCGAGGGGCGATTTTGAAGGCCTTGCAATTAGTGGGTGTGTGCTCAACCTAGCGGTTTTGCTACTTGTCTTTGGCCCTTCGTGGCCAGTCTGATATGTGCATGGCATAATTCTAAACCATACACCTTTACTATTTGTCGTGGCACCCGTTTATATATCAATATATATATATTTTTTTCTGTACATATTACATTTACCACAAAAATTGCAGGCTATATTGTCGGTTCTCATGCAGTTGTTATTCACTTGCATGTCCTGTACTTGACATTTATGGCTTAGTGTGTTATTTCTTGGTGGCTTTTGTTTATGACATTAGTGTGCCCAACGCACCCAGGCCATTACAGGACAAATGTCCTGTTTGAATGTCTTGGATTGTTCAGTGTTGTCATGTTCCTGCTGTGGTTTGTACTAGTACGTACTTGATATTCTTTGGCTTCCGTTGTACTTTCAGTTTTGTTGGTGCGTAAATAGCCCAGCACTTACGAGTCTAGGATTAACTTCCTATTCTGGCTTATTTGCCTTACCGATAGCTCCCTAAGGCATGGGAACACACCCGCTAAATTTGCTCATAACTAATGTGACAATATATGTTGGAGTAATATCAGGTACCATTTCTCATAAGCATGCCCTCTAACCGATCTTCCAAGCGCCAGGCAGCCAAACGACCTACACCGGCAGTCCCTGCAAAACGGCGCCGAGCAGAGATTGTTTCAACGGTCCACTCGAAGTCAGCGCCAGCCGCGCAATCTACTTCGAATTTCAGCCTCACTGAACTGACCGCCGCGATTTCTCAAGCCATTTCAAGCGCCTTACAGTCAGCAGGAATTATCAACGCCGGTCCTGCGCCTGCTGCAAGTGAACCAGCCACGAGTGCTCAAGAACCAACATTGGTTGGAGACGCCGCGTCCATAGAAATCGCGGACCTGACTAACCTCTGGCTGCCGGTAGGCAAATATTTCCGTCTGATTAACCACACGAGACGTTTTCCAGTGTCACTTTCGACCTGGAATCTCGCGTCTCAGATCGTATAAAGGCAAAGATATGGGCTCATGAGTATGTTGATTTTAGCTCGCTCCTTACAGTAACTCCGGACGAAGCGAAATATCGGATATCTGTGACAAATGACCACGATAACCCTGGTCTTTGCCTTGAACACGTGAAACCCAAACGGCGGAGCTTATCTATTGACAAATGGCTGACCACATTTAATGTATTTGTAGCTGTCTACACTATCAAGGCTCCTAGTGCGATAAGCTCGTCAATGAAATACTGCGAGGTGGTTCGGGACATTGCCGCCAAACTGGGTAATTGGCGCTATTATGATGAGCAGTTTAGATTTCTTCGCCAGTCTAAGCTCGATCGTTATCCGTGGGATAATGTAGCATGGGAAATATGGCATCAGGCTTTAGATAGCTCTCTTACCGCGTCTAGGCCACCCTACAATCCCGATTTTCGTACCCGTCGGCCCAACCAGCGTCCCTTTCAGTCCTTTCCCAAGGGAGTTTGTTGGCGGTTTCATTCCGGACAATTTTGCCGGGGATTTCGTTTCATTTTCGAATTTCGTTTAATTCACCATCTTTCCTACCCAGAGGCGTTCTCCATTAATGACGGTATTCCTAAAGAACTCGCCTCTGTTCGCTACGCCACCATTGATGATGCTATAGGTCTTATCAAATTGTTGGGGAAAGGTTGTTTTCTGGCAAAAACAGACATTAAGTCCGCCTTTAGAATCATTGCTGTAACTTTTACTTTGACACATCCCATCCCATGGGGTGTTCCTCGTCATGTAATATATTTGAAACATTCAGCACCGCCCTAGAATGGATCGCCAAGAATAAACTCCATGCTTCGGCGGTCATCCACATTTTAGACGATTTTTTATTTCTCGCGCCCTCTGAGGTCAAATGTCAGATTGACCTCAATAATTTTCTTCATTTATGTCACCGAATCGGCGTTCCGATAGCCGATGAAAAGACCATGGGGTCAGCCACTGCCTTGCAATTTGCAGGCATCACTTTGGATACCGTAGCGATGGAGGCTCGTTTACCCGATGACAAACTTGCCAAATGCCGACAACAGCAAAGTTCTTTTCGCTCGCGTAAAAGCGTTACTTTAAAAGAACTTCAGTCATTAATAGGCCTTCTCAATTTTGCCTGTTCTGTTGTTGTGCCCGGACGCGCCTTTCTTCGCCGTTTAATTGATTTAACAAAAGACATCCGCAAACCCACACATCATGTTACATTAACCAAGGAAAGTAAACATGACCTCCACATGTGGCTCGAGTTCCTAAACGCGTACAACGGCAAATCGTTTTTTCTCAGTTCTCGTTGGGTCACCTCCAAAACCTCAAGTTATTTAAGGACGCGGCGGGTTCACTTGGTTATGCCGCGATATTTAGCAAACACTGGTTTTTTGGGGAATGGCCCGATACCTGGAAGGAACTCAATATTGCTATTTTAGAGTTGTTTCCTATTGTCCTGGCGATTGAGATTTGGGGACCGCTTATAGCAAGCAAGCGTATAGTGTTCTTTTCGGATAACCAAGCAGTCGTTGAAATTATCAATAGACAAACTTCTAAAGATTGTTCCATCATGGTTCTCCTCAGATACTTTGTACCCTCAAATATAATATTCTGTTCCATGCTAAACATATCGCCGGTAGCGTTAATCGCGAAAGCGATGCTTTATCTCGCTTACAGGTAGAGAAATTCCGTTTGTTAGCACCTTACGCAGACGAACAACCCACGCCGGTTCCGGGAACCTTACTACCCAGCAATTGGCACATCATTTAAGCAAGCTGCTGCATTCAGCTATTTCTGAGGGATCCCGTAAGACTTACACAAGAGCGTGGAAGACATATGTCGAGTTTTACTCTGAATTTTGTGACTCCTTCCTGTCTGGGTCAACAATTTAGCAGTATTTATATCTTATCTTTCCGCGAGGAAGTTTGCATCCTCCACAATCTTGACATATGTCTCCGCTTTAAGTTACGTTCACAAGTTAGGTAATTTTCCTGATCCTACTAAAACTTTTTTAGTGCAAAAGCTGTTAGCGGCTCATAGCAAGCTTCATTGATCACCGGATGTTAGGCTTCCAATAACCCGTAGAGTTTTACAACTCCTAGTCCTCGCCTTAAATAATAAAAATTCTTCGGCGTTCCAAAGGTTACTGTACGAAACTATGTTTTTGGTAGCTTTCTATGGTTTTTTCCGTGTCGGCGAACTCACGGCCAAGGGTGCGAATTTGAAACCTTTATTACAAATACAGGACCTTCATTTCCACTTTAAACAGAATTTCGTGACCTCGGCGACCATTGTCATTAAGGATTTTAAGCATAACACTAACAGGCGTCCTTTCTCGGTTGTTCTGGAACGTGCCGAGGGAACAGAGCTTTGCCCAGTGTCTTATTTTTACCGTTATTCCTCCATTAGGGGTTCATCGCCCGGTCCTTTGTTTTGTTTTGCTGACGGATCTCCAGTGAAAACTCGAACATTTACACAACAACTTCAGAAAGCGCTAACTTTTTGTGCGCTTGATTCCGCCAAATACAAGTCTCACTCTTTCCGAATTGGCGCCGCTTCCTGGGCCGCCGAAAGAGGCTGATCAGATGCCCAAATTCGCCACCTTGGCCGTTGGAAATCCGACGCATTTAAACTCTATATCCGTCAATTTTACTGGGTATCATAGGCTTACTCTCGCCTTTCAGTCATGGGCTGGGGCCATACTTTTTCTACTTGCCTTTGTATAATTTTTCTATGTCATCACCAGCTTGTTAGCAGCATTATCTTAGACAGTCGTTGCTCGCCTTTCAGACTCGCGCTGGCGCAGCGAGTTTAGCCTTACTTCATGTTTCTTTACAACAAAAAAGAAACAAACAAACAAACAAAAACAAAACAAAAAAAAAACTTGCCACCTCCTTACTCTGACCTTAGCTCAGAGACTGGGTGAGTTTTCTCACTTTTTTCTCACGAATAATTTCGCCCTTTCGTCTGGGGCTACGGTAGTCTTTCTAGTTCTAGACTTACCTTGAATTTTAGTTTTAGTTTTAGTTTTACATAAAGGTATGGTAATAATCTGACAACGCTCAGACACGGGCTGGTATTTGTCCTCCTTTGCCTCGCAACGGATGTTAGTTTTGTTAGTGTTACAAACAAGGTCATGTCTGAGCACGCTTGCCTTCCAGGCACGGGCTGGGGCAACGACGTTCGACAAGCCCTTGTTTATTCTCCCTCATTTCTCATTGCAGGGACTGGTCTGTGTTAATTTTTTGTCCTTTGGTGCGCGTGCCTGCGGCTTTGTTTGGGGCTCGCCACAAATTGTGGCTTTTGGCTGTTTTTCGCCCCAACTTAATTCACTGAATCAGTAACTATCAGCTTGCACTAAGCGATGAGATTTTATTAATCTAATACATTAGTATTTGTAATCGGTTTGTAATAAATGCCACTTAAGCGGCCAAATTAATCCACACATGTGTCTGTGATTCAGTGATCCCTAGCCGCACGCACGTTCCCAAACATCGGCTTTTCGAGTCTTTCGTGATTGTACTTTGTCTAAGGGCGCCGCTCTCGACATAAAGGTTTTTAAAGAGTGCGATTATCAGCAAGAGTTAAAATCAAATGAAGAATGATCCTCGCAGTTGTGAACGTAATTTATGCAATTGCGAAAACGAAGCCTGAAAAAAATTCAGGACTTCAACGGGGTTTGAACCCGTGACCTCGCAATTCCGGTGCGATGCTCTAACCAACTGAGCTATGAAGCCACTGACGTTGGGAGCAGGTCAATTGTGGGTTCATATCCCGTGAAAGAAATCAGTGTAAATGATATATGAAATGAATGATATATGAAATGCCGAAATGAAATCAAATGATTCATTTCATATATCATTCACACTCATTTCTTTCACGGGAACATATGAACCCACAATTGACCTGCTCCCAACGTCAGTGGCTTCATAGCTCAGTTGGTTAGAGCATCGCACCGGTAATCGCGAGGTCACGGGTTCAAACCCCTTTGAAGTCCTGAATTTTTTACAGGCTTCTTTTTCGCAATTGCATAAATTCCGTTCACAACCGCGAGGATCATTCGTCATTTGATTTCATTTCCGCAGTTCATCTATGATTCATTTCATATATCATTCACAAGAGTTGAAATCTTGGAAATCAGCAACTGATGCGACGTGTACCACACCGACCGCACAAGTAGTACTGATCAAAGGTTGTGAAAACCACCTACTTTCAATATTCTTTGGAGGGTTTTCAAAGATTGCAATTATGAAGGACATTTAAGATCTCGGAAATAACGAATGCACGACAGGCGCTAAATACAGTGCGCAGAAAGAAGTACTCATCAACGCTACTTAAAAACCACCAACTTTCAACCTGGTCTTACAACTTTTCAACCAGTGAGATTATCCTGGGAGTAAAAATCTCGGAAAGTAGGAATTAATGGGACGCCCGTTACACCGTGCGCACAAGTATTACTCATCACAGCTAGTAAAAACCACCTTCTTTCCACATGCTCTTAAAAGTTTTCAAAGAGGAAGATGATGACGTAGACTCAAAATCTCGTAAATCAGGAATTGATAAGACGCACTCCACTCCTTAAAGCAGAAGTTATGCTAGTCACAGCTAGTAAAAACCACCTACCTTCACGAAGCTCTTAAAAGTTTTCAAACAGTGTCAACAACAGTTTTTAAACAGTTTCAACAAAAAGAGGCAACATCTCGGAAATCAGGAAACTATGGGACGCGCTTTACATCGTACGAACAAAAAGTACTTATCACAGATTCTAGAAACCAGCTACCTTCCGTATGCTATTGAAAGTTTTCAAAGAGTGAGATGATGACAGAGAGCCGAAATCTCAGAAATCAGGAATTGATAAGACGCGCTCAACACCTTGAGGACGAGTACTACTAAAATCACAGCTAGTAAAAAGCAGTTACTTTTGAGATGCTATTACAAGTTTTCAAAGAGTGAGATGATGACCGAGGGTAGATATCTAGGAAATCAGGAATTTTTGTGACGTGTTCTACACCTTGCGCACAAGTAGTCAAATCCAATAAGTATTAACATCCTCTTACAAGTTTTCATACAGTAAAATTTTTACCGTGATTCAAAATCTCGGAAATCAGGAATTGAAGAGACGAGCTCGCCACAATCCGCAAGAGTAGTACTCAAAACAGCTAGTAAAAACCACCAACTTTGAACATGCTACTAAAAATCTTCAAAGAGTGACGTTATGACGGTGAGTCAAAATCTCGGAAAACAGGATTTCATGGGACGCGCTTCACACCGTTCGCACAAGTAGTACTCATCACAGCGAGTTTTTAAAGCGTGCGATTATCAACAAGAGTTAAAATCTTGGAAAAAAGCAACTGATGGGACGCGCACCAAACCGACCGCACAAGTAGTACTCATCAAAGGTTGTTAAAACCACTAACGTTCAATATTCCTTCAAGAGTTTTCAAAGATTGCAATTATGAACGACATTCAATATCTCGGAAATCAGGAATTTATGAGACGCGCTCCATACAGTGCGCAGAAGTAGTACTCACCAACGCTAGTTAAAAAGCACCTACTTGCAACCTGCTCTTACAACTTTTCAAACAGGGAGATTATCACTGAGAGTAAAAATCTCGGAAAGTACGAATTAGTGGGACGCGCTTACACCGTGCGCATCAGT
This sequence comes from Pachyseris speciosa, assembly GCA_016490735.1. Lineage (NCBI taxonomy): Eukaryota > Metazoa > Cnidaria > Anthozoa > Scleractinia > Pachyseridae > Pachyseris > Pachyseris speciosa. The sequence continues at coordinate 168,969 of JAEMWC010001106.1, read as the reverse complement.
ATTACTCATCACAGCTAGTAAAAACCACCTTCTTTCCACATGCTCTTACAAGTTGTCAAAGAGTAAGATGATGACGGAGACTCAAAATCTCGGAAATCAGGAATTGATGTGCTTCTAAAAACAACCTACATTCAACAAACTCTTAAAAGTTTTCAAACAGTGTCAGAAAAAAGAGCCAACATCTCACAAATCAGGAAACTATGGCACGCGCTCCACATCGTGCGAACAACTAGTACTTATCACAGCTTGTAAAAATCAGCTACTTTCAATCTGCTATTACAAGTTTTCAAAGAGTGAGATGATGACCGAGAGCCGAAATCTCAGAAATCAGGAATTGATGGGACGTGCTCAACAACTTGAGGACGAGTACTAGTACTTTCGAGATGCTATTACAAGTTTTCATTGAGTAAAATTATTACCGAGATTCAAAATCTCGGAAATCATGAATTGCAGGGACGCGCTCCCCACCATCCGCACAAGTAGTACTCATCACAGCTAGTAAAAATCGTCTACCTTTTACATGCTATTACAAGGTTTAAAAAAGTGAGATTAAAACCGAGAGTCAAAATCTCCGAAATCAAGAATTGATGGGAGGTCCTCCGCTCCGTGCGCACAAGTTTTTCCTCCTCAGAGGTAGTTAAAACCACCTACTTTCCATATTCTTTCAAGAGTTTTCAAACATTGGCATTATCTTACAAATTTTCAGAGAGTAAAATTATTACCGAGATTCAAAATCTCGGAAATTAGGAATTGAAGGGACGCTCTCCCCGCCATCCGCACAAGTAGTACTCATCACAGCTAGTGAAAGCCATCTACCTTTGACATGGTATTACAAGGTTTCAAAAAGTGTGATTAAAACCGAGAGTCAAAATCTCCGAAATCAAGACTTGATGGGAGGCCCTCCACACCGTGCGCACCAGTACTACTCATGACAGCAAGTAAAAACCTTCTACCTTCAACATCCTCCTACAAGTTTTAAAAGACTGAGATTATGACCGAGATTTAAAATCTAGGAAATCGGGAATTGATGGGGACCCGCTCTCTACCACGCGCACAAGAAGTACTCTTCAAAGCTAGCAAAAACCACATACCTTCAAGATTCTCGAACAAATTTTCAAAGAGTGAGATGATAACCGACATTCAAAATCTCGGAATTTAGGAATTGATGGGATAAGTCGGACAAGTACAAGATGGCGGTCGGTCGTCTCTGTTCAGCCTCCGTGTTCTTTCTTGTAGTTATCCATTGGCTCTGTCCACCAGCGCCAAATCTCACTATTTACTGGCCTAATAGTGGGTTCCAGCTTTGGAGGTTCTCCAAGCCTACTGCCGTGGAAAAATTACTTGATTTCAGAATTAAGTCACCTTCAACACGCGACTACACCAATCTCGGCAACTTCGTCATCGGGCTCTTACTCCTCTGTGGCGATGCGGCGTCTCATCCAGGACCCGTAAACTCTACTGGAACCAGTCCAATTATCAAATGCATGGTAACTAATGCTCAGAGCTTGAAAAGCCTGAACAGAGTTCAAAACAGTGACGGGACCTCGGAGTTCGCCTGTAATTTTCAGTGTTTCCAAGACCTTGTGTATTCAGAGGACCCGGACATAGTTTGTGTCAACGAGACATGGCTCAACGATACCATAGTGAATTCGGAGATCCTTCACGATGGCTATACTATGTTTAGGAACGATCGAACACACAATCGAGCCGGTGGGGTGCTTATTGCAATCAAGACTGTTGGTTTTAAGTCTGTGCGCAAAATCCCTTTACCCGACCATCTACAAGAACTAGAGGTAGTTTCGGCGTTAGTTACAACGGTCCAGGATCGGAAGGTCCTATTTTGTTCCTTCTACCGACCGCCTGATCTAGATTTGAGTTGGGTTAATTTATTTAATAGTTTTCTGGATTTGGTTTGCGAGGACTTCGACAATATTGTAATTTGTGGTGATTTTAACTATCCTAAGATCCCATGGGAGGCTCCGGATAACTCAAGAGGTGCTAACGAACAGGCATTCATAGAGGCGTTACACGATCACTTCTTAACTCAAATTCAACGTAAACCCACGCGTGGCACTAGTGTTTTAGACCCGGTTATCACTAGTGTTCCAGATCTAACGAGCGTGTCGGACGTCCTTGACATTAACAATGCTGGGTTGTTCACGGATAACCGAACCGTCCTGTTTGAGTTTCACACCTCAATCAAAGCGCATGCCAAGATGTACCGATCCGTGTATGATTATTCAAGAGGCGATTTCAGTGGCCTGCGAAACGCTTTGTGCTCAGTCAATCTGACCAGTGTAGTGAGTGAGGGAGATCTCGAAAGCTGCTGGCAGACCTGGAAAGACCTATTTTTTGCTGCAGTAAGTGACTATATCCCATCCAAGCGTTTAAGGGGGAGGAATCCTGTGCCCTGGCTCACAGGTGCCATAATGAACCTTATCAACAAAAAGGAAACTGTCCGCAGGAAACTGAAATCGTACCCGTCGGAGTCACTTAAAACTAAATTTCAGACTCTGCGTTCACAAGTAAAGCGTGCGATAAGAAGAAGCAGAGACGCGTTCTTTGACACTGCTAACATGGATTTTAAGACTAACCCCAAGCGCCTCTGGTCAGTGCTAAAAACTAGCTCCAAATCACGCAACATACCTCAGAGTGTCTCCATGGCAACCGATAACTTGCACATAACCGCTGACACCCCGGACCAGATCGCAGATTTGTTTAATAACTATTTCACTTCGGTGTTCTCCACCTACCAATCGGAAGAGCAAGAGAGTGGCCTGAACAACGGCCATCTATACAACCTGTCAGTAACGACATCGTGTTGCATGTCAGCGAAGTTGAGGCTTTTCTCAAGTCGCTAGATCCCACCAAAGCCGCAGGTCCGGACGAGATTCCGGCGAGAATCCTGAAGGAAACCGCTGCTACTATCGCTCCATCATTGTGTATGTTGTTCAACAGGTCTCTGGAGGAGGGTTACATACCCAGGGAGTGGAAATTGGCCAATGTAGTGCCCGTCCACAAAAAGGACGAAAAAGACCACGTAGAAAACTACAGGCCAATCTCCCTCCTTTGTATCGTTTCCAAAGTCCTCGAACGTTGCGTCTTAAGCCGCATCAAAGAGCGATTAGAAGAACTGTTTGTGGATTGTCAGCATGGGTTTCGGTGTGGGCGATCATGCGTCACTAACCTACTCGAGACCTTAGATGATATTGGAGCCACTCTTGATAGGGCCGGTCAAGTCGATTGTGTGTATTTAGACATGTTCAAAGCCTTTGACAAGGTTAGGCATGACCTGCTCATTAACAAACTGCGGGACGCTGGCTTTGGAGCGAAGTTGCTTGATTGGTTCCACGCGTACCTTTGTGATAGGCGCCAACGTGTCACCGTACTGGGGGCGACTTCACGTGACCTCCCTGTCACGTCGAGGGTTCAATTCTCGGTCCTGCTCTCTTCCTGTTATATGTAAACAACCTTCCTGACGTCATCACCAAGAGTCAAGTGGTGATGTTCGCCGACGACACAAAGGAAGTGAAGTCTCAGGATGATGGCGCCACTATACCTTCATAGTCTCTCTTCATGGTCCGCTGCCTCTGGTTTAATCTTCAACGAAAAGAAATGCAAACTGCAATCCATTACAAGGAAGCGCAAGCCTATCTCCACAAGCTACGAGGTCAACGGCCGTACCATCCAGTCCTGTGAGGAAGAGCGTGACCTCGGCGTGTTAGTTGCCTGTGACCTGACCTGGCGCGCCCAAGTCTGTCATCAAGCTGCACGTGCTAACAAGTCGCTGGGATACATTAGGAGGAATGCCAGGTACATTCGAAGTACCTCCACAAGGCGCACCTTGTACCTTGGCCTAGTGCGTGCGCACCTAGCGTACGCAACTCAGGTCTGGGCGCCTCAGGCAATTGAATTAATTTCCAAACTCGAAAAAATTCAAAGACGTGCAACCAAATTTATTCTCCATTTACCTTTTATCACAGAAATATCTTATAAGGAAAGGTTAATATCTTTAGATCTACTTCCTGTTTGTTATTGGCATGAGCTCCTAGACATGGTATTTTTTTATAGGGCTACGCATAATCTAGTCCACCTTAGTCCTTCTGTTGTTCCCGTTGTGCGCAAAAGCGCTAGAACGACTCGAGCATCCGCTACTAGCTCTCCTATCTTTGTCCCCAAGAAATGTAGAACTACAACATACCAGAAATCTTTTTTTATTAGAACAGCCAGAATCTGGAACTTACTCACTGACAGAATGGACTTAGCTAATGCTACTCTTACTAGTTTCAAATCTCTTCTCTATGACTACTACTCTCGTGTTGTCAGAATGAAAAACGATCCGGAGAATCCTCGAACGTTTAAATCCATTTGTTTAAAATGTAACTACACAAGATTTCTAGACTTACCAATAATGTGCTGCATGTAATGTGTTTTTCTTTCTTCTTTCTTTTATATATATTTTATTTCTGGGCCAACAGTAATTGGCTACTTAGCTGTTGCGATGTCCCTGCCAAACGTATTGATTGTAACGTTTTTGTTTTTGTTTTTTTTTTTGTATTATAATGGCGAAGCTAATAAAATAAAAAAATAAAAAAAAAAAATAAACTCCACTCCTTAAGGAGAAGTAATGCTCGTCACAGCTAGTAAAAACCACCTACCTTCAACAAGATCTTACAAGTTTTCAAACACTGTCAACAAACACAGTCTACATCTCGGAAATACGGAAACTATGTGACGCACTCCACATCGTGCGAACAACTAGTACTTATCACAGCTTGTAAAAATCAGCTACTTTCAATATGCTATTACAAGTTTTCAAAGAGTGAGATGATGACCAAGAGCCGAAATCTCAAAAATCAGGAATTTATCGGATTCGCTCAACACCTTGAAGACGAGTACTACTAATCACAGCTAGTAAAAAGCACTTACTCTTAAGATGCTATTACAAGTTTTCAAAGAGTGAGATGATGACCGAGGGTTAATATCTAGGAAATCAGGAATTTATGTGACGTGCTCTACACCTTGCGTACAAGTAGTACTTATTACAACTAGTCAAATCCAATTAGTTTGAACATCCTCTTGCAAGTTTTCATAGAGTAAAATTATTACCGAGATTCAAACTCTCGGAAATAAGCAATTGAAGAGACGATCTCCCAACATCCGCACGAGTAGTACTCATAACAGCTAGTAAAAACCACCAACTTTAAACATGCTCCTAAAAGTTTTCAAAGACTGACATTATGATGGTGAGTCAAAATCTCGGAAAACAGGATTTCATGGGACGCGCTTCACACCGTTTACAAAAGTAGTACTCATCACAGCGAGTAAAAGCGACTTACCTTCAACATGCTCTTAAGAGTTTTTAAGGACTGCGATTATTAACAAGAGTTAAAATCCTTGAAATCAGCAACTGACGGGACGCGCACCAAACTGACTGCGCAAGTAGTACTCATTAAAGGTAGTTAAAGCCACCTACTTTCAATATTCTTTCAAGAGTTTTCAAAGATTGCAATTATGAACGACATTCAAGATCTCGAAAATCAGGAATTCATGAGACGCGCTCCATACAGTGTGCAGAAGTAGTACTCACCAACGCTAGTTAAAAAGCACCTACTTTGCAACCTGCTCTTACAACTTTTCAAAATGGGAGATTATCACTGGGAGTAAAAATCTCGGAAAGAAGGAATTAATAGGAAGCGCGTTACAATGTGCGCACAAGTATAAGTCATCACAGCTAGTAAAAACCACCTTCTTTCCACATGCTCTTACAAGTTGTCAAAGAGTAGTATGTTGACGGAGTGTCAAAGTCTAGGAAATAAGGAATTGATGGGCTACAAAAAAAAAACAACCTACCTTCAACAAGCTCCTAAGTTTTTCAAATAGTGTCAACAACAGTCTTCAAACAGTGTCAGCAAACAGAGTCAACATCACGGAAATCAGGAAACTATGGACGCGCACCACATTTTGCGCACACCTAGTACTTATCACAGCTTGTAAAAAGCAGCTACTTTCACTATTACAAGTTTTCAAAGAGGGAGATGATGACCGTGAGTCAAAATCTAAGAAATCAGGAATTGATGGGACGCGCTGCAAACCATCCAGACAAGTAGTATTAATCAAAGGTACTAAGAGCCACCTCCTTTCAACGTGCTCTTCAGAGTTTTAAAAAGGGGGGTTATGAACGAGGGTGAAAGTCTCGGAGATCAGGAGTTATGGGATGCAGTCAGCTTCGACCACAAAATTGGCACTCATCGTAGCTCGTAAAAACCACCAACTTTCATAAAAGTTTTTAAATAGTGACATGATGACGGAGATTCAAAATCTCGGAATACAGGATTTTATGGGACGCGCCTCACACCGTTCGCACAAGTAGCACGCATCACAGCGCGTAAAAACCACATACTTTGAACATGCTCTTTAGAGTTTTTAAGGAGTGCCATTATGAACAAGAGTCAAAATTTTAGAAATTAGCAACTGATGGGACCGCACCACATAGACCGCACAACTAGTAGTCACAAAAGGTAGCTAAAACCACCTACTTTCAATAGTGTTTCAAGAATTTTAAAAGATTGCCATTATGAACTACATTCAGTGTCAACAACAGTTTTCAAACAGTGTCAGCAAACAGAGTAAACATCTCGGAAAAAAGGAAATTATGGGACGCAATCCACATCGTGCGAACAACTAGTAGTAACCACCAGTTGTAAAAACCAGCAACAATCACTATGCTATTACAAGTTCTCAAAGAGTGAAATAAAAAGCTCGGAAATCAGGAATTGATGGGCTACTAAAAACAACCTACCTTCAAAAAGCTCTTAAAAGTTTTCAAATAGTGTCAACAACAGTTTTCAGACAGTGTCAGCAAACAGAGTAAAAATCTCGGAAATCAGGAAACTATGGGATACGCACAACATCGTACGAACAACTAGTACTTATCACAGCTTGTAAAAATCAGCTACTTTCAATCTGCTATTACAAGTTTTCAAAGAGTGAGATGATGACCGAGAGCCGAACTCTCAGAAATTAGGAAAAATAAATAAAAACCACCTTCTTTCCACATCTCTTACAAGTTGTCAAAGAGTAAGATTATGACAGAGACTCATAAGCTCGGAAATCAGGAATTGATGGGCTACTAAAAACAACCTACCTTCAACAAGCTCTTAAAAGTTTTCAAATAGTGTCAACAACAGTTTTCAAACAGTGTCAGCAAACAGAGTCAACATCTCGGAAATCAGGAAACGATGGGACGCGCTCCACATTGTGTGAAAAACGAGTAGTTTTCACAGCTTGTAAAAATCAGCTGCTTTCAATCTGCTATTACAAGTTTTCAAAAAGTGAGATGATGACGGAGAGCCGAAATCTCACAAATATGGAATTGATGGCAAGCGCTCAACACCTTGAGGACGAGTACTACTACTTTCGAGATGCTAGAGTCAATATGTTGGAACTCAGCAATTTATTTGACTTCCTCTACACCATCCACACAATTAGTACTAATGACAGGTACTAAGAGCCACCTCCTTTCAACGTGCTCTTCAGAGTTTTAAAAGAGTGTGATTATGAACGAGGGTCAAAGTCTCGAAGATCAGGAGTTGATGGGACGCAGTCAGTTTCGTCCCAAAAATTGGCACTCATCATAGCTAGTTAAAACCACCAACTTTCAACATGCTGCTAAGAGTTTTCAAAGAGTGACATTATGAAGGAGAGTCAAAATCTCGGAAACAGCATTTAATGGGACGCGCCTAACAACGCTCGCACAAGTAGTACTCATCACAGCGAGTAAAAACCACTTACTTTCAACATGCTCTTAAGAGTTTTTAAAGAGTGCGATGATCAACAAGAGTCAAAATCCCTGAAATTAGCAACTGATGGGACGCGCACGACACCGACCGTACAAGTAGTAGTCATAAAAGGTAGCTAAAACCACCTACTTTCAATATTGTTGCAAGAGTTTTTAAAGATTGCCAGTACGAACGACATTCAGTGTCAACAACAGTTTTCAAACAGTGTTAGCAAACAGAGTAAACATCTCGCAAATCAGGGAACTATGGGACGCGCTCGACATCGTGCGAACAACTAGTACTTATAACCGCTTGGGAAAACCAGCTACTTTCAATATGCTATTACACGTTTTCAAAGAGTGAGATGATGACCGAGAGCCGAAATCTCAGAAATCAGGAATTCATCGGACGCGCTCAACACCTTGAGGACGATTACTACTAATTGCAGGAAGTAAAAAGCAGGAACTTGCCAGATGCTATTACAAGTTTTCAAAGAGTGAGATGATGAGCCAGGATAAATATCTAGGAAATCAGGAATTTGTGTGACGTGCTCTACACCTTGCGCACAAGTAGTACTTATCACAACTAGTCAAATCCAATTAGTTTGAACATCCTCTTACAAGTTTTCACATAGAGTGAAATGATTACCGAGATTCAAAATCTCGGAAATCAGGAATTGAAGAGACGAGCTCCCCACCATCCGCAAATTTAGTACTCATCACAGCTAGTAAAAAGCACCAACTTTCAACATGCTCCTAAAAGTTTTCAAACAGTGACATTATGACGGTCAGTCAAAATCTCGGAAAACAGGATTTTATGGGACGGGCTGCACACCGTTCGCACAAGTAGTACTCATCACAGCAAGTAAAAACCACTTACTTTTAACATGCTCTTAAATTGCCCGTTATTGTCGCGCGATAATGGGTTTTATGATGAGGCGGGGCCTCATCTTATCTTTGGGAGCAAGCTGTAGAGGTTGAGATCAAGATAACGATTCTTGGGACACCACACGCAGTGAAGGATATAAATTCGTGAGGCTCGCTATCACTCGCCACACTGCCAACGCCAATCGTGATAGCATCACTTTGAAAGATTCACGAGTTACAGTATTTCTTTTCTTCAACCAGGCAAGTAGATCGTTTTTGTAATCCCCCGTGTATTCCGTCTAGCTCCTATTTGGATGCGTTTTGATCTTTCTTTGGCTTCTTTCTGTGCCCTCCTATATTTTCCTGCAATTATGGCGAAGCGCCGTGTATTGATAATCGGGTATTCTTTCATTCATCTTCTCAAGGTGTTTGTGCACAAAGAGAGGCATATTCTTACTTTTACAGCCTCAAGTGGCATAAGTCAGATTCATTTCCACGGAGTTGGGGGCGGACGATTGCTAAATTTCGTAAGTTCGATTTCGATGCTGTCCGTCGCATAGCCCTCGATATTATTATTTTGGAGCTTGGCTCTAACGATCTACTTGAGCCTACGCCACAGTCCGTTGGCTCGGAGCTCGAAACTTTGGCCCGTGAATTGTACGAGTTTTCCTCCGCGCAACTTGTTGTTATCGGGCAGGTCCTTCGTCGTCGTTCACCGAACTCGGATGAGTTTAATTGTAAGGTGGCCAAACTTCATAAGTACCGCAAAGATGTTCTAGAGCAGTTGCCTTTTTGTTATTACTGGCGACATAGGGGTTTTTGGAACTCCAACAGTGAGCTATATTTAGCCGATGGAGTTCACCTTAACAGATTATTTTTTAATTTTTTTACTAATTTTTTTTAAATTTTTTAAACAAAAACTAGTGACCAGCACACAGCAACGGATCTTTTTAATGTTTTTTAATATTATGCGACCGGTTTCGTCTGATCAGACAGACTTCATCAGGGATTTAACAAGATTACAAATTGAACTAATTTTATACCAAACATTTACAGTATAAAGCACGTTCAAAGTAGGGTGTGAACAGCAAAAAACACCCACAAACAAATACGCACAGGATACAACGTAAATCCTGCGTTACAAAATGTGCAATAGTTTTGGGGGTCACGATTTAACGTTAAATCGTGACCCCAAAAAGTATTTATTTACATAGATGCGCTAACGTGTTAGTAGCTTTATAACTAACGATAGTACTAAGGTTAGGTAAATGCTTAAGAATAACTTTCTTGATTCCAATAAGACTGCAATTAAAGGACGTTTTGAACACCACCCGTCTATGCGTAAGTACTCTTACAGCATTAGAAAACCATTTCTTCCTGTTCCTATAGCTAATCCCCCTGAAAATAGGTAGTAAAAACTTAGCAGGATAACCCCTAAGGTGTAGGCGCTTCCAAAAAAGCAGCCGTGTCTCATTGAATGAGTAAAACCTGGAGCTATTTCTGGCGTCGCGCATAAGTTCGCCCTTAATAAAAGCTTTTTTATTGCTAGTGGGGTGAAATGATTCAAAAGGTATGTACAAATACTTGTTAAGTGGTTTCTGAAAAGTAGAGTATTGCAGCGTTGGATAAGAAGAATCCTTGAAAAGAAGCAAATCTAGGAAAGAAATCTTAGAATCGCTAATTTCGCACGTTATCTTAATTCGTTCATCCTTAGTATTTATAGCACTCAGAAATTCTGAAAGGATTTCCCGCGTCCCATCCCAGATGACAAATATATCATCAATAAATCGCTAGTAAAGAGTAAGATGTTGAGCATACAACTCTATAATGTCCCTTTCGTGATAATACATAAATGCATTTGCCGCTGTAACAGCAAAGGGAGTGCCCATAGCGATTCCGTGTATTTGATGGTATATGTCACAGCTAAATTCTGATTTAAGGAAATTATTCTCAAAGACTAATCTAGTTAACTGAACCAACAGAGGAGTTTGCGTAACCTTACCCTCGCGGAGCAAGAGGTCAAGAGCAATAATAGCCTTCTTAGTGTCAATGTTCGGGTAAAGTGATGACACATCCGCCGTGACAAGAAGGCAATTTGCGGGTAGCTTAATCCCCTCTAGACTTTGGATCAGTTCACCAGAGTCACGTAACACCGTAGGCATGGTTATAGAAGGTTTAACTAACTCGTCTATAAGAATACTAATAGGCCTGGTGATGTAAGAGTGAGAAGCTGCGATAGGCCTTCCAGCTATAGGTGACTTGTGAATCTTAGGAATAATGTAGAACTTAGCGGGATCGAGACTCCTAGGATTGTCATCAAGACTACGAAGACATTTGTGAGAATTTGGAGGTAGAAAGCTAGAGTAACTCTTAACAAGTTTTCCCTTGTCTCGATTACCTTTTGACGTCTGAATGTCCAGTCATCATTGGTGACTTTAACATACGACTTAGTGTCATTTAGGTTATCTAGAGTTTCTTGTTCTACCCATTCTGTGGAAATGAGAGCAGGTCCAAGGTTTTTGTCCGTTGCTAGGACGCGAACCGTAGGATCTTCCTTGATCTCACGCAATCCACTCCGTTCATCAGACGACAGATTATTTCGCCAGCCTGGTTTATTCTGATGAAAGTTCTCCAGTAAGTCTTGACGAATTTTGTACAGGTGTTCCTCGAGGTCAGGATCTTCCCGTGGAGGATTCCAGCCTGATCTTACGTACAGTTTAGGATTAAAATCACGATTATCGGGCTGATTGGCATATTTGTAATGCAACCGGACACTGCGACAGAAGTCCTGTACTTGACCCTCGAAAACACGCGCAGTTGGGGGCAGAACTTCAGACCCAGGCCAAGAGTTCGTGACTGCGTCGCGGTGAGAGTGGCGTGTGAAAGATTGTGAAATTCCAAGTTCTGTGGTAATAAGACCAAGATCGGTTTGTTTGCCATTTTATCCAGCCATTTCTCGTAACTGCCTCGTATGTCTATTTTACGACAGCGTTTCCTCGGCCTTTTACGTTTTTTGATTGCTGGCGACGCGAAACAGAGGAAGACCGGCTATCTGAGAACCCCACTCGTGGTTTTCTCGCTGCTGTCTTTCTCCTTTCTATTGATCGACTTTGCCTGCCTTTTGGAGTGTTTTTGGCTGCCAATGCGTCTCGCTGGTTACCACTGGAATTGCGGCGTTGGCTGCGATTCCTGGAGCTTGATCGTTCCGTGTTACGGCTTCTGGGATTTTGGAGTTTTTACTGGGAGCTTGGCGTGTCTTCACCGGGGAGGAAATTGGTTTAAGCTTTGAGACTTCTCTTTGCACGGCACGCCGAACCATGTCGTGGAAGGATTCCTCGTTGATGGTGAATTGTGCTTCCATTCGCTCAGCAGTTTTGGCGGCTTTGCTTGCTTTCTTGATGTTCTCCGTTACCCGTTTAGAAGTCCGTTTTGCGGCGCACTTGAAGTAAAAGTCATCGGCGAAAGATGTTGCTGATTTGGCAAACTCGTCCGCTTCGATGTTCAGAGAAGGCTCACTTGACTGGAACGAGTTTTTCCAAGTCTCTATATAGTTGTGAGGACTTTCTGTTTTTCTTCCGTGCATCGATCTTTCACGTGCTGTTCGTCCAATTCAAGGGCCTCGATAGTGGCGTCTAGAAGCTTCAATTCAGCCTCCTTAATTATGACATTAAATGTTTGCTGAAGATGTTCCGCGTTTCTGCCTTTCGCAGTGACATTGCCAATCTTCATACCATTGGGCACCTTCCCGTCGCTTTTTGAGGACTCAAGTCTTTGCTTACGCTCTTGTAGAGCATAAAGCTGGTTTTCGGCATCGATGAGGTTGTAGACAAGCTTTTTGAGGACGCGTTGAAAGTGGTCGTCGATCCACGTTTGGGATTCTGCTGATTCTTCGGCTGATGCTCGAAGATCTTCCACTATATCATCACGCGCACTGCTCTGTCTCTCCGCAGATTCTTGCAGCTTTTTAAGTTTCAAGGCATTTTTACCTTTCTTGAGTCCAGGGCGACCTGTAGTGTTGCTGAACATTGTGGCTTCTTCTAGTGACGACTTAGACAATTTTTTAAACAAAAAACTAGTGAGCAGCACACAGCAACAGATCTTGTCAATGTTTTTTAATATTGTCCGACCGGTTTCGTCTGATCAGACAGACTTCATCAGGGATTTAACAAGATTACAAATTGAACTACTCTTATACTAAACATTTACAGTATAAAGCACGTTCAAAGTAGGGTGTGAACAGCAAAAAACACCCACAAACAAATACGCACAGGATACAACGTAAATCCTGCGTTACAAAGTGTGCAATAGTTAATTTTGGGGGTCACGATTTAACGTTAAATCGTGACCCCCAAAATTAACTATTGCACATTTTGTAATGCAGGATTTACGCTGTATCCTGTGCGTATTTGTTTGTGGGTGTTTTTTGCTGTTCACACCCTACTTTGAACGTGCTTTATACTGTAAATGTTTAGTATAAAAGTAGTTCAATTTGTAATCTTGTTAAATCCCTGATGAAGTCTGTCTGATCAGGCGAAACCGGTCGGATAATATTAAAAAACATTGACAAGATCAGTTGCTGTGTGCTGCTCACAAGTTTTTGTTTAAAAAATGTTTTTAAATTGTTTAAAAAATTTTAAAAAACGTTCAAAGTAGGGTATGAACAGCAAAAAACACCAGAAACAAATAAGCAAAGGATACAACGTAAATCCTGCATTACAAAAGTTACGTGACGTGCATGTGTAGCGAGGGTCAATATCTAGGAAGTCAGGAAGTTATGTGACGTGCTCTATTCTTTGCGCACAAGTAGTACTTATCACAGCTAGTCAAATCCAATTAGTTTGAACATCCTCTTACAAGTTTTCATAGAGTAAAATTATTACCGCTTCTAAAGATCAGCTACTTTCAATCTGCTATTACAAGTGTTCAAAGAGTGAAATGATGACCGAGGGTCAATATCTAGGAAATCAGGAATTTATGTGACGTGCTCTACACCTTGCGCACAAGTAGTACTTATCACATCTAGTCAAATCTAATTATTTTCAGCATGCTCTTACAAATCTTCATAGAGTAAAATTATTACCGAGATTCAAAATCTCGAAAATCAGGAATTGAAGGCACGCGCTCCCCACCATCCGCAAAAGTAGTACTCATCAATGCTAGTAAAAACCATCTACCTTTAACAGGCTATTACAAGTTTTCAAAAAGTGAGATTAAAACCGAGAGTCAAAATCTCGGAAATCAAGAATTTGAAGAATTTGACACCTTGCGCACAAGTACTACTTATGACAGCAACTAAAAACCTCCTACCTTCAACATCCTCTTACAAGATTTAAGAGATTGAGTTGTGACAGAGATTTAAAATTTCGGACATCGGAAATTTATGGGGACCCGCTCCCTACCATGCGCACAAGAAGTACTCTTCAAAGCTAGCAAAAACCATGTACCTTCAAGATTCTCGAACAAGTTTTCAAAGGGTGAAATGATCACGGACATTCAAATTCTCGGAAAGCGGGAATTGCTGGGAGGGCCTCAACTCACTCAGCACAAGTAGTACTCATAACAGTTAGTAAAAACGACCTACTTTCAAAATGCTCCTATAAGTTTTCAAAGACTCAAATTATGACCGAGAGTCAAAATCTCCGAATGCAAGAATTGATGGCATGCCGTCGACACTCTGTGCACAAGTAGTACTTAACAAACGAACAAAAAGCCAGATAATTTCAGCAATTTCCTACAAGTTTTCAAAGAGTGAGATTATGACCGAGAGTCAACATCTGGGAAATTAGGAATTGAAAGGACGCGCTCTTAATGATGCGCACAACTAGTACTTATCAGAACTTGCAAAAACAAGCAACTTTCAATGTGCTATTACAAGCTTTCAAATAGGGAGATGATGAGCGAGAGCCAAAATCTAAGAATCAGGAATTGATGGGACGGGCTCCACACCATCCACACAAGTAGTACTAATGACAGGTACTAAGAGCCACCTCCTTTCAACGTGCTCTTCAGAGTTTTAAAAGAGTGTGATTATGTACTAGAGTCAAAGTCTCGGATATCAGGAGTTGATGGAACGCAGTCAGCTTCGTCCACAAAATTGGCACTCATGACAGCGAGGAAAAACCACTTACTTTCAACATGCTCTTAAGAGTTTTTAAAGAGTGCGATTAAGAACAAGAGTCAAAATCTTGGAAATTAGCAACTCATGGGACGCACACCACACCGAACGCACAAGTAGTAGTCTTCAAAGGTAGCTAAAACAACCTACTTTCAATAGTCTTTCAAGAGTTTTCAAAGATTGCCATCATGAACGACATTCAGTGTCAACAACAGTGTTCAAACAGTGTCTGCAAAAAGAGTAAACATCTCGGAAATCAAGAAATTATGGGACGCGCTCCACTTCGTGCAAATAACAAGTAGTTGCTCATTCACAAGTATTACTCATCACAGCTAGTAAAAACCACCTTCTGTCCAGATGCTGTTACAAGTTCTCAAAGAGTAAGATGATAACGGAGAATCATAATCTCGGAAATCAGGAATTTTATGGGAAGCACCTTAAGCAGAAGTAATGCTCGTCACAGCTAGTAAGAGCAAACTACATTCAACAAGCTCTTAAAAGTTTTCAAACAGTGTCAAAAACAGTTTTCAACAGTGTAAGGAAAAAGAGGCAACATCTAGGAAATCAGGAAACTATGGGATCCGCTTTACATCGTGCCAACAACTAGTAGTTATTAAAGCTTGTAAAAATCAGCATTTTTCAATATGCTATTACAAGTTTTGAAAGAGTGAGATGATGACCGAGAGCTGAAATCTCAGAAATTAGGAATTCATGGGACGCGCTCCACTTTGAGGAAGAGTACTACTAATAACAGCTAGTAAAAAGCAGCTACTTTTGAGATGCTTATTAGAAGTTTTCAAAGAGTGAGATTATGACCGAGAGTCAACATCTGGGAAATTAAGAATTGAAAGGACGCGCTCTTAATGATGCGCACGACTAGTACCTATCAGAGCTTGTAAAAACCAGCTACTTTCAATATGCTATTACAAGTTTTCAAAGAGTGAGATTATATCCGAGAGCCAAAATCTAAGAATCAGGAATTGATGGGACGCGCTCAACATCTTGAGGACGAGTACTACTAATCACAGCTAGTAAAAAAGAGAACCTTTCGAGATCGTATTAAAAGTTTCCAAAGAGTGAGATTATGAAAGAGGGTCAATATCTAGGAAATCAGGAATTTATGCGACGTTTTCTTTACTTTGCGCACAAGTAGTACTTATGACAACTAGTCAAATCCAATTATTTTTTTAATCTGCACTTGAAAGTTTTCATAGCGTAAAATTATTACCCAGATTCAAAATCTCGGAAATCAGGAATTGAAGAGAAGACCTCCCCACCATCCGCACAAGTAGTACTCATCACAGCGAGTAAAAACCACTTACTTTGAACATGTTCTTAAGAGTTTTTAGAGAGTGCGATTATCAACAAGAGTTAAAATGTTGGAAATCAGCAACTCATGGGACGCGCACCACACCGACCGCACAAGTAGTACTCATCAAAGGTAGTTAAAACGACCGACTTTCAATATTCTTTCAAGAGTTTTCAAAGATTGCAATTATGAACGACATTCAAGATCTCGCAAATCAGGAATTCATGAGACGCGCTCCATACAGTGCGCAGAAGTAGTACTCATCTACGCTAGTTAAAAAACCACGTACCTTCAACCTGCTCTTTCAACTTTTTAAACAGGAAGATTATCACTAGGAGTAAATATCTCGGAAAGTAGGAATTAATGGGACGCGCGTTACATCGTACGTACAAGTATTTCTCATCACAGCTAGTAAAAACCACCTTCTTTCCACATGCTCTTACAACTTGTCAAAGAGTAAGATGATGACGGAGAATCAAAATCTCGGAAATCAGGAATTGATGGGCTACTAAAAACAACCTACCTTCAACAAGCTCTGAAAAGTTTTGAGACAGTGTCAACAACAGTTTTTAAACAGTTACAGCAAACAGAGTCAAAATCTCGGAAATCAGGAAACTATGGGATGCGCACCACATCGTACGAACAACTAGTACTTATCACAGCTTGTAAAAATCAGCTACTTTCAATCTGCTATTACAAGTTTTCAAAGAGTGAGATGATGACCGAGAGCCGAAATCTCAGAAATTAGGAATTGGTGGGACCCGCTCAACACCTTGAGGACGAGTGCTACTACTTTACAGATGCTATCACAAGTTTTCAAAGAGTGGGATGATGACCGAGGGTCAATATCTAGGAAAACAGGAATTTAGATGACGTGGTCTACACCTTGCGCCCAAGTAGTAGTTATCACAACTAGTTAAGTCCAATTATTTTCACCATGCTTTTACAAGCTTTCATAGAGTAAAATTATTACCGAGATTCAAAATCTCGGAAATCAGAAATTGAAGAGTCGCACTCCCCACCATCTGCACAAGTAGTACTCATCACAGCTAGTAAAAACCATATTCCTTTTACATCCTATTACTAGATTTCGAAAACTGAGATTGAAACCGAGAGTCAAAATCTGCGAAAGCAAGAATTGATGGGAGGCCCTCCACACCGTGCCAACACGTACTACTCATGAAAACAAGTAAAAATCTCCTACCTTCAACATCCTCTTACGAGTCTTAAAAGACTTAGATTATGACCGAGATTTAAAATCTAGGAAATAGGGAATTGATACCTTCCTACCATGCGCACAGGAAGTACTCTTCAAAGCTAGCAAAGAGCACATACCTTGAAGATTCTCGAACAAGTTTTCAAAGAGTGAGATGATCACCGACATTCAAATTCTCGGAAATCGGGAATTCATGGGTGGCCCTCCACTCAGTGAACACAAGAAGTATTCATAACAGTTAGAAAAAACCACCTACTTTCAACATGCTCCTACAAGTTTTCAAAGACTGAGATTATAACCGAGAGACAAAATCTCCGAATTCAAGAATTGATGGCATGCCGTCCACACTCTGTGCACAAGTAGTGCTCAACGAACGAACAAAAAGCCAGCTACTTTATGCATATTCCTACAAGTTTTCAAAGAGTGAGATGATGACCAAAAGCGAGATTTTTTTTTTTACTCTTTATTTATTTCGTTTCACTTATAACTTACATTACTACGGAAAGACTAGATACTTTTACATAAATTATACTACAATGTTCACGTGTTCACAGTAAAGTACAGGAAGGCATCTTACTTTGACACAGGTGCATACTACTTACATTTAAAAACAATTACTTATATTACATACTATAACTCATTTGACACTTTACTGCATTACTTACCCATGTTACACTCCCCCTCCCAGATGCTGCTTTTTTCCACGTCTAAACCTCCAAAAGAGATTCCAAACTACAGTCTGGAAAAGAGGAAGGAACCCAACCGAGACCATTTCGTTTCAAATATAACGAGGGCATTTGTCTCAAAAGCAAACCTTTTCTCTATTCGGGCGCTGTTTATAACTAGTTCTATAAAAACCGTCAGCGCTGGAGTCGTATTTTTAAGTTTACAAGTATATATATAGTGTCGAGCAATAAGAAGAAGATGTTGAACCAGTGGGTCAGGAGATTCACTTACAAAACACAGGCAGATGGGGCAGGAAAGAGAGTGACCCTCAGACTGAAAAAACTTGTCTTTTATCCATGCCAGGACCTCTCTCCAAAAGAGTTGGCTGTATTCGCAGTTCCAAAAAAGATACATAAGACTTTCTGGGGTTTCTCCGCAAAACGTGCAGAGGTTAGTCGGGACGATCCCAATTCTGTAAAGAAAGTCGTTAGTTGCGATTCTCCGTTGGAGAAACTTGAATTGAAAAACCCTAAGTTTTGTTTCTTTTGTACATAAAAAAAGGGCAAGGAATAGGTTTGCTTCCACTTAACAGGGAACGAATCCAGTAGAGCATCTTCAGCTAACCATTTTATTTGGCTTCGTGTTGGTGGGGAAACCTTCTTTTGAATAAGCATGTTGTAGATTTTCTTACATTTCATATCTGGAACTGAGAGTTTTGGCTCTTCTACTTTTTTCTCCAGTTTGTTAAGATGTGGAGAAAAGGTCTCTTTGTAACTTCTTAAAGCTGATAAAACAGCATGATAGCTGAGAAAATTGGTCTTAATTCTATATTTAGATAGGAAGGCATTATATTTTAGGAAAGTACCATTAGTATCCATTAAATCCTTAATCAACTTTACCCCTGCATTAAACCATGATTGGTAGAAGAAGGGGCGGTGGCCAATCCTTATCAGCGAATTGTACCAAATGCATGAATTACCGAAGTCGTGCTCCTCGTTGGTATAATTGATATTCGTCCAAATTTGCACAATTTCCTCTAGGAAGGCATTTTGCAGTTTAAGTAAAGGTACGTCCTCACTTTTCAAATTACACTGGAAAAGCAACTTCCCGCCATGTTTTTGCAAGTAATTTTCAAAAAACAGCTTCCATTTACCATGACTATCGTCATTGAGATAATTTACTACCCATTTTATTTTAAGGGCTTTACTAAAGCTGTCAATGTCCACCATTTTCAAGCCGCCTTCATCATACTTATTTATGATTTGAGTCCTCTTAATCTTATCACCTTTACCATCCCACAGAAACTCGTAAAGCAGAAAATTGATTTCCTTCAGCAAACCTCTGGGAGTTGGGAGAGAAGATAATACGTAGACAATTTGTGATACCGCTAAACTTTTTATAATTGTAATTTTACCCAGTAACGTTAATCTCCTTGCTGACCAGCTGTTTAAAATGTTTTTCATTGTTTCAAGTCTGTCAGCAAAATTGGCCTGCTTGAGCTCATTGGCAGTGGAAAACCAAGTTCCAAGAGCGAAAACCTTTTTATCCGCCAGTTGAATTGCTTTTCCTGATGAATAAATATCTGTAGAAGAACTTCGTGATCCAATCCAAAGACATTCCGTTTTTTCATAATTTGCACGTAGACCAGAGACTAAAGCGAAGGAATCTAAAAAAAAATGGACCGCAAAAAAAGACGCTTTTGATCCGTCTAAAATCATTGTAGTATCATCAGCATATTGACTAATTTTGCATTCTGAATTCATTACTTTAATACCTTTTATCTGTTTATCATTTCGGACAGTATTTCCTTGTACCTCAGCACACAACAGAAACAAGTATGGCGACAAAGGGCATCCCTGACTAACACCGCGATTCAAAGAGAAGAAGTCAGAAGACCAGCCATTATTTTGTACACAGCTAGTTATATCGGTGTAGAAAAGCCTTATCCAGGCTCTTAGAGACGGTCCAAAATTGAAATGCGCCAAGGTTTTCTCAATGAAGTTCCATTCCAGGGAATCGAAGGCTTTTTCAAAATCGACAAAGAGTAACAGGCCGGGTACATTTTTTTCCTTCGCGTAATTTATTATACTGTCGATTAACCTGATATTCTCCCCAATAAACCTATTTTTTTGAAAGCCCGTTTGATCGTGATTAATAAGTGTCGGTAGAAATTTCTTTAATCTATTTGCAACAGCCTTTGATGCGATTTTATAATCGTAGTTTAAAAGTGTTATTGGTCTCCAGTTCTTTAACAATTTAGCATCTTTGTTCTTTTTCGGGATCAATGATATTAGACCTCTTCTTTGCGTAACAGATAAACAGCCTTTGGCATACGAGACATTCAGTGCTTTTAGGAGGTACTGTGAAATATCCTTCCAAAACGCTTTGTAGAACTCAACAGGTAGCCCATCACTGCCTGGGCTTTTGTTAGACGTCATTGTTTTAAGGCTTGCAAAACACTCAGATTCAGTCAAGGGACCCTCACATTCACCCTGTTAATGTTCGGATACCTTAATGTTTTCTCCCGCCGAAAAGAAAAGATCGTCATACTCATTTACCTGAGAAGCAATACAGGATGAATAAAGGCTACGATAAAATCTTTGTGCTTCCTCTAGGATCTCACAATCAGTGCTAATAAGGCTACCTTCTGCCAATCGAAGTATTTTGATGGTTTTGTTGTTGTGATGTCTTTTTTCTAAATCTAAGAAATATTTGGTATTTTTCTCACCTTCATTGTACCAACGCGTTTTGGATCTTATTAGTGAGCCTCGAGTTTTGTGTTGGCAAATTTTATCTCTTCTTACCGTCTTAACCTCAATTTGGTTCAAAATTATCATTCTTTCGCCGTCAGATAAGTCCTTTTGTTCCAACCTTTCACTAAGAGACCTGATATCTGACTCGAGAAGTTGTTCCTCAAAATTGTCTTTCCTTTTCTTCGACTTTGCGTACTCCAGTGACTTTGCTCTAATTTTCATCTTCATTGTATCCCACAAAAGTACAGCATCCACATCATCGTTATTTGCATATTCATTTACGACTTCCGATATCGTTTCTCTTATCAAGCTCACATACTCGCTTTCAAGTAAAAACGAATTATTTAGCTTCCAAAACCCTGGCCCTCTAGGGCCAGGGTTTCTCCCTTCGAGAGTATGCCTCCATGTAAAGGATTTGTTTTCTAAGCTCTTCAATTTCAAATTCATTTTTCTTCATGTCAGTCTTTAGAACAGAAATGTCTTCCTCACCGAGGTTCACACCTTCTTTCAATTCGTACACCGTCTTCTCTAGATTGGTGTTCTTTGCCTTTAACGTGCTCACGTCACTGTCCAATCGGCTTATCGTTTCGTCAATGTTTGATAGCGTTTATGAAAGTTCCATTAATCGGTGCTCAATATTATCCAACTGCTTGAGTCTCATTAACACTTCTTCAATTTTACTCCCTAAATCCTCCGCCATGTTTAAAGCTTGGAAGACTTCGTCTCGTTCCTCGCTGCCTACAGAAGCTTCACGGCACTTTTTTTCCTCCGGTGAAGCTATAGAAGATGTAGAAACGCTAGATGACTGAGATCGGGTTTTTCTTTTCGTTGACATCAAGCGAAATAGGGAAATACAAAACACCACATTCGGAGCAACAGATTTCACGTCTTATTCATTCGCCATACCGACCCAGTCCCCCAATAGCCAGATCTTACAAATCAGGAATTGATGGGACGCGCTCCACACCATCCACACAAGCAGTACTAAAAACAGGTACTAAGAGCCACCTCCTTTCAACGTGCTCTTCAGAGTTTTAAAAGAGTGTGATTATGAACGAGAGTCAAAGTCTCGGAGATCAGGAGTTGATGGGACGCAGCCAGCTTCGTCGACAAAATTGGCACTCATCATAGCTAGTAAAAACCACCAACTTTCAACATGCTCCTAAGACTTTTCAAAGAGTGACATTATGAAGGACAGTTAAAATCTCGGAAAACAGGATTTCATGGGATGCGCTTCACACCGTTCGCAGAAGTAGAACTCAACACAGCGAGTAAAAACAGTTACTTTGAACATGCTCTTAAGAGTTTTTAAAGAGTGCGATTATCAACAACAGTTAAATCTTGGTAATCAGCAACTCATTGGACGCACACCGCAACGACCGCACAAGTATTACTCATCAAAGGTAGTTAAAACAACACACTTTCAATATTCTTTCAAGAGTTTTGAAACATTGCCCTTATGAACGACATTCGAGATCTCGGAAATCAGA
Source organism: Pachyseris speciosa (assembly GCA_016490735.1). Lineage (NCBI taxonomy): Eukaryota > Metazoa > Cnidaria > Anthozoa > Scleractinia > Pachyseridae > Pachyseris > Pachyseris speciosa. The sequence goes on along the minus strand of JAEMWC010001106.1, from coordinate 146,773 downwards.
AATTCATGGTCGAGACGCGCTCCATACCGCGCGAAGATGTAGTACTCATCAACGCTAGATAAAAACCACCTACTTTCAACCTGCTCTTACAACTTTACAAACAGGGAGATTATCACTGGGAGTAAAAATCTTGGAAAGTAGGAATTAATGGGACAGGCGTGACACGGTGCGCACAAGTATTACCCATTACAGCTAGTAAAAATCATCTTCTTTCCACATGCTCTTACAAGTTGTCACAGAGTAAGATGACGAAGGAGACTCAAAATCTCGGAAATGAGGAATTCATGAAACGCATTCCACACCTTAAGCAGAAGTAATGCTCGTCAGAGCTAGTGAAAACCACCTATCTTCAACAAGCTCTTAAAAGTTTTCAAACAGTGTCAACAACAGTTTTCAAACAGAGTCAACAAACAGAGTCAACATCTCGCAAATCAGAAATTGATGCCACGCGCTCTACATCATACGAAAAACTAGTACTTTTGACAGTTTGTAAAAAGGAGCAACTTTCAATATGCTATTAAAAATTTCAAAGAGTGAGATGATGACGGAGAGCCGAAATCTCAGAAATGAGGAATTGATGGGACGCGCTCAACATCTTGAGGACAAGTACTACTAATTACAGCTAGTCAAAAGCAGCCACTCTCGAGATGCTTAAAAGAGTGAGATGATGACCGAGGGTCAATATCTAGAAAATCAGGAATTTATGTGACGGGCTCTTAGCTTTGCGCACAAGTAGTGATTTCCGAGATATTGACTCTGTTTGTTGACACTTTTTTGAAACTGTTGTCGACACTGTTTGAAAACTTTTAAGAGCTTGTTCCAGATAGGTGGTTTTTACTAGCTGTCACGAGGATTACTTCTGCTTAAGGTGCGTCCCATCAACTCCTCATCTCCTAGACTTTGACCCTCGTTCATAATCACACTCTTTTAAAACTCTGAAGAGCACCTTGAAAGGAGGTGGCTCTTAGTACCTGTTATTAGTACTACTTGTGTGGATGGTGTGGAGCGCATCCCACCAATTCAGGATTTCTGAGATTTTGCCTCTCTTTCTGAGATTTTGGTTTTTACTAACTATTATGAGTACTATTTGTGCTCACTGAGTGGAGGGCCTCCCATCAATTCCCGATTTCCCAGAATTCTTCATTTCGGAGATTTTGACTCTCGGTTTTAATCTCAGTTTTTAAAACTTGTAATAGTATGTAAAAGGTAGATGGTTTTTACTAGCTTTGATGAGAACAACTTTTGCGGATGGTGAGGAGTCTTCAATTCCTGATTTCCGAGATTTTGAATCGCGGTAATAATTTTACTCTATGAAAACTTGTAAGAGCTTGTTAAAAATAACTGGGTTTGACTAGTTGGGATAAGTACTACTTGTGCGCAAAGTGAAGAGCCCGTCACAAAAGTTCCTGATTTCCTAGATATTGACCCTCGCTCATCACGTCACTCTTCAAAAGCTTGTAATAGCATCTCGAAACTAGCTGCTTTTTACTAGCTTTGATTAGTAGTACTTGTCCTCAAGATGTTGAGCGCGTCCCACCAATTCCTGTTTTCTGATCTTTCGGCTTTCTGTCATCATATCACTCTGAAAATTGAAAAGTTCCTTGTTTTTAGGAGCTGTGATAAGTACTAGTCTTTCGTATGATGTGGAGCGCGTCGCATCAATTCCTGATTTCCGAGGCACTGACTCTTTTTGTTGACACTGTTTGGAAACTGGTAAGAGCTTGTTTAAGGTAGGTGATTTTTACTAGCGGTGACGAGCATTACTTCTGCTTAACGTGCGTCCCATCAATTCGAGATTTCCGAGATTTCGAATCTCCGTCATTATCTTACTCTTTAACAACTTGCAAGAGGATGTGGAACGAAGGTGGTTTTTACTAGTTGTGATTAGAACTACTCGTCCTCAAGTTGTCGAGGCCGTCCCAACAATTCGCGATTTCTGAGATTTCGGTTCTCGGTCATCATCTCACTCTTTGAAAAATTGTAATAGCATATTGAAAGTAGCTTGTTTTTATAAGTTTTGATAAGTACCAGTTTTTCCCGTGAAGTGAAGGGAGGCCCTGCACACCGTCCGCACAAGTACTAGTCATGACAGCAAGTAAAAACCTCTTATCTTCAACATCCCCTTACAAGTTTTTAAAGACTGAGATTATGGCGGAGATTTAAAATCTAGGACACCGGGAATTGATGGGATCCGGCTCCGTACCATGCGCACAAAAAGTACTCTTCAAAGCTTGCAAAAACCACATACCTTCAAGATTCTCGAACAAGTTTTCAAAGAGTGAGAGGATCACCGACATTCAAATTCTCGGAAATCGGGAATTGATGGGAGGCCCTCCACTCAGTGAGCACAAGAAGTACTCATAACAGTTAGTAAAAACCACCTAATTTCAACATGCTCCTAAAAGTTTTCAAAGTCTGAGCTTATGACAGACAGTCAAAATCTGCGAATTCAGGAACTGATGGCATGCCGTCCACATTCTTTGCACAAGTAGTACTCAACATAGGAACAAAAAGCCAGCTACTTTACGCATATTCCAAAAAGTTTTGAAAGAGTGAGATTATGACTGGAGTCAACGTCTGGGAAATAAGGAATTGAAAGGACGCGCTCTTAATGATGCGCTCAACTAGTACTTATCACAGCTTGTAAAAACCAGCTACTTTCAATATGCTATTACAAGTTTCCAAAGAGTAAGATGATGACCGCCAACCAAAATCTAAGAAATCAGGAATTGATGGGACGCGCTGCACACCATCCACACAAGTACTACTAATCCCAGCTACAAAGAGCCACATCCTTTCAACGTGCTCTTCAGAGTTTTAAAAGAGTGTGATTATGAATGAGGGTGAAAGCCTCGGAGATCAGGACTTATGGGACGAAGTCAGCTTCGTGCACAAAATTGGCACTTATCATAGCTAGTAAGAACCACCAATTTTCAACATGCTCCTAAAAGTTTTCAAAGAGTGACATTATGACGGAGATTCAAAATCTCGGAATACAGGATTTCATGGGATGCGGCTCACACCGTTCGCACAAATAGGACTCATCACAGCGAATAAAAACCACGTACTTTGAACATGCTTTTAAGAGTTTTTAGAGAGTGCGATTATGAAAAAGAGTTAAAATCTTGGAAATCAGCAACTGATGGGAAGCGCACCACACCGACCGCACAAGTAGTAGTCATCAAAGGTAGCTTAAACCATCTACTTTCAATAGCCTTTCAAGAGTTTTCAAAGATTGCCATCATGAACGACATTCAGTGTGAACAACAGTTTTCAAACAGTGTCAGCAAACAGGGTAAACATCTCGGAAATCAGGAAGTTATGGGACGCGCTCCACATCGTCCGAACAACTACTAGTAATCACTGGTTGTAACAATCACCAACTTTCAATATCCTATTACAAGTCTTCAAAGAGTGAGATGATGAAAGAGAGCCGAAATCTCAGAAATCAGGAATTGATCGGACGCGTTCAACACCTTCAGCACGAGTACTACTAATCACAGGTAGTAAAAATCAGGTACTTTCGAGATGCTATTACAAGTTTTAAAAGAGTGAAATGATAACCGAGGGTCAATATCTAGGAAATCAGGAGTTTCTGTGACGTGCTCTACACCTTGCGCACAAGTAGTACTTATCACAACTAGTCAAATCCAATTATTTTCAGCATGCTCTTACAAGTTTTCATAGAGTAAAATTATTACCGCGATTCAAATTCTCGGAAATTAGGAATTGAAGGCACGCGCTTCCCACACTCCGCACAAGTAGTACTCATAAAAGCTATTTAAAACCATCTACGTTTTACATCCTATTACAAGGTTAGAAAAAGTGAGATTAAAACCGAGAGTCAAAATCTGCGAAATGAAGAATTCATGGGAGGCCCTCCACACCGTGCGCGCAAGTAAAGACCTCCTACCTTCAACATCCTCTTACAAGTTTTAAAAGACTGAGATTATGACCGACATTTAAAAGCTATGAAATCGGGAATTGATGGGGACCCACTCCCTACCATGCGCACAAGAAGTACCCTTCAAAGCTAGCAAAAACCACATACCTTCAAGATTCTCGAACAAGTTTTTAAAGAGTGAGATGATAACCGACATTCCAATTTTCGGAAATTGGAAATTTATGGGAGAGCCTCCACTCAGTGAGCACAAGTAGTACGCATAACAGTTAGTAAAAACCACCTAAGTCCAACATTCCTCTACAAGTTATCAAAGACTGAGATTATGACGGAGATTCAAAATCTGCGCATTCAAGAATTGATGGCATGCCGTCGACACTCTGTGCAAAAGTAGTACTTAACAAACAAAGAAAAAGTCACCGACTTTCAGCATATTCCTACAAGTTTTCAAAGAGTGAGATTATGACCGAGAGTCAACATCTGGGAAATAAAGAATTGAATGGACGCGCTCTTAATAATGCGCACTACTAGTACATATGAGAGCTTCTAAAAACCAGCTACTTTCAATAATAATAATAATAATAATAATAACTGTCTGTGCTAATCGTATTTGGAAAGTACAGCAAGAACACAGCGAAACAATGTCGAACCGAAAGTATATACAAGGTGCCTCTGGCAGCCGCTATACGTACCATGTATAACCTTGGAGCACAGCGTACAGCCAGCTCGAATAAGCCATATGTTGGTTTCTTCTGAGGGAGGAAAACCGGAGTCCCCGGACAAAATCCCTCGGAGCAGGATCGAGAACCAACAGAAACTCAGCCCACTTATGACGTTACCACCGGGAAACGAACCGGCGCCACATGGGTGGAAGGCGAGTGTTCTCACCACTACGCCCTCCCTACTCCCCTTCCATTCAATTTGCTCCTGCAATGTGCTATTACAAGTATCCAAAGAGCAAGATGATGACCGAGGGTCAATATCTAGGAAATGAGGAGTTTATGTGACGTGGTCTTCACTTTGCGCACAAGTAGTACTTATCACAACTAGTCAAATCCAATTATTTTCAGCATGCTCTTACAAGTTTTCATAGAGTACAATTATTACCGAAATTCAAATCTCGGAAATCAGGAAATGAAAAGACGAGCTCCCCACCATCCGCGAAAGTAGTACTCATAACAGGTAAGAAAAACCACCAACTTTCAACATGCTCCTAAAAGTTTTCAAATAGTGACATTATGACGGTGAGTCTAAATCTCGGTAAACAGGATTCCATCGGACGCGCTTCACACCGTCCGCACAAGTGGTACTCATCAAAGCGAGTAAAAACCACTTCCTTTGAACATGCTCTTCAGAGTTTTTAGAGAGTGCGATTATGAAAAAGAGTTAAAATCTTGGAAATCAGCAACTGATGGGACGCGCACCAAACCGACCGCACAAGTACTAAGCATCAAAGGTAGCTAAAACGTCCTAATTTCAAGTTTCTTTCAAGAGTTTTGAAAGATTGTTATTATGAACGACATTCAAGATGTCGTGAATCAGGAATTCATAACGCGCTCCATACAGTGCGCAGAAGTAGCACTCAACAACACTAGATAAAAACCACCTACTTTCAACCTGCTCTTACAACTTTTCAAACAGGGAGATTATCACTGGGAGTAAAAATCTCGGAAAGTAGGAATTAATTGGAAGCGCGTTACACCGTGCGCTCAAGTATTACTCATCACAGCTAGTAAAAACCACCTTCTTGCCACATGCTCTTACAACTTGTCAAAGAGTAAGATGATGACGGAGAATCTAAAGCTCGGAAATCAGAAATTGATGGGACGCACCTTAAGCGGAAGTAATGCTCGTCACAGCGAGTGAAAACCACTTACCTTAAACAAGCTTTTAAAAGTCTTCAAACAGTGTCAACAACAGTTTCAAAACAGTGTCAACAAACCGAGTCAATATCTCGGAAATGAGGAAGTGATGCGACGCGCTCCTTATCATGCGAACAACTGGTACTTATCAAAGCTTATAAAAACAAGTTACTTTCAATATGCTATTACTAGTTTTAAAAGAGTGAGATGATGAAAGAGAGCCGAAATCTCAGAAATCGCTAATTGATGGGACGCGCTCAACAACATGAGGACCAGTACTACTAATCACAGCTAGTAAAAATAACCTTCTTTCCACATCCTCTTGCAAGTTGTCAAAGAGTAAGGATGATGACAGACAATCAAAATCTCGGAAATCTGGAATTGATGGAACGCACCTTAAGCAGAAGTAATTCTCGTCACAGCTAGTAAAAATTACCTACCTTCCACAAGCTCTTAAAAGATTTCAAACAGTGTCAACAAAAGTTTTTGAACAGTGTCAGGAGAAAGAGGCAACATCTCGGAAATCAGGAAACTATGGGACGCGCTTTACATTGTGCCAAAAACTAGTACTTATCACAGCTTGTAAAAATCAGTGACTTTCAAAATGCTATTAGAAGTTTTCAAAGAGTGAGATGATGACCGAGAGCGGAAATCTCAGAAATCAGGAATTGATCAGACGCGCTCAAAACCAAGAGGACGAGTACAACTAATAACAGCTAGTAAGAAGCGGCTACTTTCGAGATGCTATTAAAAGTTTCCAAAGAGTGGGATGATGAGCGAGGGTCAATATATAGGAAATCAGGAATTTAGGAGACGTGCTTTACACCTTGTGCACAAGTAGTACTTATCACAACTAGTCAAATCCAATTAGTTTGAAAATCCTCTTCCCAGTTTTAATAGGGTAAAATTATTACCGAGATTCAAAATCTCGGAAATCAGGAATTGAAGACACGAGCTCCCCACCATCGGCACAAGTAATACCCATAACAGCTAGTGAAAACCACCAACTTTCAACATGGGCTTAAAAGTTTTCAAAGAGTGACATTAAGAAGAACAGTCAAAATCAATAGTATGTAAAAGGTAGATGGTTTTTACTAGCTTTGATGAGAACAACTTTTGCGGATGGTGAGGAGTCTTCAATTCCTGATTTCCGAGATTTTGAATCGCGGTAATAATTTTACTCTATGAAAACTTGTAAGAGCTTGTTAAAAATAACTGGGTTTGACTAGTTGGGATAAGTACTACTTGTGCGCAAAGTGAAGAGCCCGTCACAAAAGTTCCTGATTTCCTAGATATTGACCCTCGCTCATCACGTCACTCTTCAAAAGCTTGTAATAGCATCTCGAAACTAGCTGCTTTTTACTAGCTTTGATTAGTAGTACTTGTCCTCAAGATGTTGAGCGCGTCCCACCAATTCCTGTTTTCTGATCTTTCGGCTTTCTGTCATCATATCACTCTGAAAATTGAAAAGTTCCTTGTTTTTAGGAGCTGTGATAAGTACTAGTCTTTCGTATGATGTGGAGCGCGTCGCATCAATTCCTGATTTCCGAGGCACTGACTCTTTTTGTTGACACTGTTTGGAAACTGGTAAGAGCTTGTTTAAGGTAGGTGATTTTTACTAGCGGTGACGAGCATTACTTCTGCTTAACGTGCGTCCCATCAATTCGAGATTTCCGAGATTTCGAATCTCCGTCATTATCTTACTCTTTAACAACTTGCAAGAGGATGTGGAACGAAGGTGGTTTTTACTAGTTGTGATTAGAACTACTCGTCCTCAAGTTGTCGAGGCCGTCCCAACAATTCGCGATTTCTGAGATTTCGGTTCTCGGTCATCATCTCACTCTTTGAAAAATTGTAATAGCATATTGAAAGTAGCTTGTTTTTATAAGTTTTGATAAGTACCAGTTTTTCCCGTGAAGTGAAGGGAGGCCCTGCACACCGTCCGCACAAGTACTAGTCATGACAGCAAGTAAAAACCTCTTATCTTCAACATCCCCTTACAAGTTTTTAAAGACTGAGATTATGGCGGAGATTTAAAATCTAGGACACCGGGAATTGATGGGATCCGGCTCCGTACCATGCGCACAAAAAGTACTCTTCAAAGCTTGCAAAAACCACATACCTTCAAGATTCTCGAACAAGTTTTCAAAGAGTGAGAGGATCACCGACATTCAAATTCTCGGAAATCGGGAATTGATGGGAGGCCCTCCACTCAGTGAGCACAAGAAGTACTCATAACAGTTAGTAAAAACCACCTAATTTCAACATGCTCCTAAAAGTTTTCAAAGTCTGAGCTTATGACAGACAGTCAAAATCTGCGAATTCAGGAACTGATGGCATGCCGTCCACATTCTTTGCACAAGTAGTACTCAACATAGGAACAAAAAGCCAGCTACTTTACGCATATTCCAAAAAGTTTTGAAAGAGTGAGATTATGACTGGAGTCAACGTCTGGGAAATAAGGAATTGAAAGGACGCGCTCTTAATGATGCGCTCAACTAGTACTTATCACAGCTTGTAAAAACCAGCTACTTTCAATATGCTATTACAAGTTTCCAAAGAGTAAGATGATGACCGCCAACCAAAATCTAAGAAATCAGGAATTGATGGGACGCGCTGCACACCATCCACACAAGTACTACTAATCCCAGCTACAAAGAGCCACATCCTTTCAACGTGCTCTTCAGAGTTTTAAAAGAGTGTGATTATGAATGAGGGTGAAAGCCTCGGAGATCAGGACTTATGGGACGAAGTCAGCTTCGTGCACAAAATTGGCACTTATCATAGCTAGTAAGAACCACCAATTTTCAACATGCTCCTAAAAGTTTTCAAAGAGTGACATTATGACGGAGATTCAAAATCTCGGAATACAGGATTTCATGGGATGCGGCTCACACCGTTCGCACAAATAGGACTCATCACAGCGAATAAAAACCACGTACTTTGAACATGCTTTTAAGAGTTTTTAGAGAGTGCGATTATGAAAAAGAGTTAAAATCTTGGAAATCAGCAACTGATGGGAAGCGCACCACACCGACCGCACAAGTAGTAGTCATCAAAGGTAGCTTAAACCATCTACTTTCAATAGCCTTTCAAGAGTTTTCAAAGATTGCCATCATGAACGACATTCAGTGTGAACAACAGTTTTCAAACAGTGTCAGCAAACAGGGTAAACATCTCGGAAATCAGGAAGTTATGGGACGCGCTCCACATCGTCCGAACAACTACTAGTAATCACTGGTTGTAACAATCACCAACTTTCAATATCCTATTACAAGTCTTCAAAGAGTGACATGATGAAAGAGAGCCGAAATCTCAGAAATCAGGAATTGATCGGACGCGTTCAACACCTTCAGCACGAGTACTACTAATCACAGGTAGTAAAAATCAGGTACTTTCGAGATGCTATTACAAGTTTTAAAAGAGTGAAATGATAACCGAGGGTCAATATCTAGGAAATCAGGAGTTTCTGTGACGTGCTCTACACCTTGCGCACAAGTAGTACTTATCACAACTAGTCAAATCCAATTATTTTCAGCATGCTCTTACAAGTTTTCATAGAGTAAAATTATTACCGCGATTCAAATTCTCGGAAATTAGGAATTGAAGGCACGCGCTTCCCACACTCCGCACAAGTAGTACTCATAAAAGCTATTTAAAACCATCTACGTTTTACATCCTATTACAAGGTTAGAAAAAGTGAGATTAAAACCGAGAGTCAAAATCTGCGAAATGAAGAATTCATGGGAGGCCCTCCACACCGTGCGCGCAAGTAAAGACCTCCTACCTTCAACATCCTCTTACAAGTTTTAAAAGACTGAGATTATGACCGACATTTAAAAGCTATGAAATCGGGAATTGATGGGGACCCACTCCCTACCATGCGCACAAGAAGTACCCTTCAAAGCTAGCAAAAACCACATACCTTCAAGATTCTCGAACAAGTTTTTAAAGAGTGAGATGATAACCGACATTCCAATTTTCGGAAATTGGAAATTTATGGGAGAGCCTCCACTCAGTGAGCACAAGTAGTACGCATAACAGTTAGTAAAAACCACCTAAGTCCAACATTCCTCTACAAGTTATCAAAGACTGAGATTATGACGGAGATTCAAAATCTGCGCATTCAAGAATTGATGGCATGCCGTCGACACTCTGTGCAAAAGTAGTACTTAACAAACAAAGAAAAAGTCACCGACTTTCAGCATATTCCTACAAGTTTTCAAAGAGTGAGATTATGACCGAGAGTCAACATCTGGGAAATAAAGAATTGAATGGACGCGCTCTTAATAATGCGCACTACTAGTACATATGAGAGCTTCTAAAAACCAGCTACTTTCAATAATAATAATAATAATAATAATAACTGTCTGTGCTAATCGTATTTGGAAAGTACAGCAAGAACACAGCGAAACAATGTCGAACCGAAAGTATATACAAGGTGCCTCTGGCAGCCGCTATACGTACCATGTATAACCTTGGAGCACAGCGTACAGCCAGCTCGAATAAGCCATATGTTGGTTTCTTCTGAGGGAGGAAAACCGGAGTCCCCGGACAAAATCCCTCGGAGCAGGATCGAGAACCAACAGAAACTCAGCCCACTTATGACGTTACCACCGGGAAACGAACCGGCGCCACATGGGTGGAAGGCGAGTGTTCTCACCACTACGCCCTCCCTACTCCCCTTCCATTCAATTTGCTCCTGCAATGTGCTATTACAAGTATCCAAAGAGCAAGATGATGACCGAGGGTCAATATCTAGGAAATGAGGAGTTTATGTGACGTGGTCTTCACTTTGCGCACAAGTAGTACTTATCACAACTAGTCAAATCCAATTATTTTCAGCATGCTCTTACAAGTTTTCATAGAGTACAATTATTACCGAAATTCAAATCTCGGAAATCAGGAAATGAAAAGACGAGCTCCCCACCATCCGCGAAAGTAGTACTCATAACAGGTAAGAAAAACCACCAACTTTCAACATGCTCCTAAAAGTTTTCAAATAGTGACATTATGACGGTGAGTCTAAATCTCGGTAAACAGGATTCCATCGGACGCGCTTCACACCGTCCGCACAAGTGGTACTCATCAAAGCGAGTAAAAACCACTTCCTTTGAACATGCTCTTCAGAGTTTTTAGAGAGTGCGATTATGAAAAAGAGTTAAAATCTTGGAAATCAGCAACTGATGGGACGCGCACCAAACCGACCGCACAAGTACTAAGCATCAAAGGTAGCTAAAACGTCCTAATTTCAAGTTTCTTTCAAGAGTTTTGAAAGATTGTTATTATGAACGACATTCAAGATGTCGTGAATCAGGAATTCATAACGCGCTCCATACAGTGCGCAGAAGTAGCACTCAACAACACTAGATAAAAACCACCTACTTTCAACCTGCTCTTACAACTTTTCAAACAGGGAGATTATCACTGGGAGTAAAAATCTCGGAAAGTAGGAATTAATTGGAAGCGCGTTACACCGTGCGCTCAAGTATTACTCATCACAGCTAGTAAAAACCACCTTCTTGCCACATGCTCTTACAACTTGTCAAAGAGTAAGATGATGACGGAGAATCTAAAGCTCGGAAATCAGAAATTGATGGGACGCACCTTAAGCGGAAGTAATGCTCGTCACAGCGAGTGAAAACCACTTACCTTAAACAAGCTTTTAAAAGTCTTCAAACAGTGTCAACAACAGTTTCAAAACAGTGTCAACAAACCGAGTCAATATCTCGGAAATGAGGAAGTGATGCGACGCGCTCCTTATCATGCGAACAACTGGTACTTATCAAAGCTTATAAAAACAAGTTACTTTCAATATGCTATTACTAGTTTTAAAAGAGTGAGATGATGAAAGAGAGCCGAAATCTCAGAAATCGCTAATTGATGGGACGCGCTCAACAACATGAGGACCAGTACTACTAATCACAGCTAGTAAAAATAACCTTCTTTCCACATCCTCTTGCAAGTTGTCAAAGAGTAAGGATGATGACAGACAATCAAAATCTCGGAAATCTGGAATTGATGGAACGCACCTTAAGCAGAAGTAATTCTCGTCACAGCTAGTAAAAATTACCTACCTTCCACAAGCTCTTAAAAGATTTCAAACAGTGTCAACAAAAGTTTTTGAACAGTGTCAGGAGAAAGAGGCAACATCTCGGAAATCAGGAAACTATGGGACGCGCTTTACATTGTGCCAAAAACTAGTACTTATCACAGCTTGTAAAAATCAGTGACTTTCAAAATGCTATTAGAAGTTTTCAAAGAGTGAGATGATGACCGAGAGCGGAAATCTCAGAAATCAGGAATTGATCAGACGCGCTCAAAACCAAGAGGACGAGTACAACTAATAACAGCTAGTAAGAAGCGGCTACTTTCGAGATGCTATTAAAAGTTTCCAAAGAGTGGGATGATGAGCGAGGGTCAATATATAGGAAATCAGGAATTTAGGAGACGTGCTTTACACCTTGTGCACAAGTAGTACTTATCACAACTAGTCAAATCCAATTAGTTTGAAAATCCTCTTCCCAGTTTTAATAGGGTAAAATTATTACCGAGATTCAAAATCTCGGAAATCAGGAATTGAAGACACGAGCTCCCCACCATCGGCACAAGTAATACCCATAACAGCTAGTGAAAACCACCAACTTTCAACATGGGCTTAAAAGTTTTCAAAGAGTGACATTAAGAAGAACAGTCAAAATCTCGGAAAAGAGGATTTCATGGGACGCGCTTCACACCGTTCGCAAAAGTAGTACTCACCACACCGAGTAAAACCCACGTACTTTGAACATGCTCTTCAGAGTTTTTAAAGAGTGCGATTATCAACAAGAGTGAAAATCTTAAAAAATCAGCAACTCATGGGACGCGCACCACACCAACCGCACAAGTAGTAATCATCAAAGGTTGTTAAAACCACCTACTTTCAATATTCTTTCGAGACTTTTGAAAGATTGCCATTATGAACGACATTCAGGATCTCGGAAATCTGGAATTCATTGTCGAGACGCGCTCCATACAGTGCGCAGAAGAAGTACTCATCAACGCTAGTTAAAAATCACCTACTTTTCACCTGCTGTTACACTGGGCGTAAAAATCTTGGAAAGTAGGAATTAATGGGACAGGCGTTAAACGGTGCCCACAAGTATGATTCATCACAGCTTGTTAAAAACCACCTTCTTTCCATATGCTCTTCCAAGTTGTCAAAGCGTAAGATGATGACGGAGATTCAAAATCTCAAAAATCAGCAATTGATGGGACGCACTCAATTCCTTAAGCAGAAGTAATGCTCGTCACAGCTAGTTAAGACCACCTACCTTCAACAAGCTCTTACAAGTTTTCAAACAGTGTCAACAAACAGAGTCAATGCTTCGGAAATCAGGAATTGATGCGTCGAACTCTATATCATACGAACAACTAGTACTTATAGCAGCTTCTAAGAATAAGCAACTTTCAATATGCTTTTAAGACTTTTCAAAGAGTGAGATGATGAGCGAAAGCCGAAATCTCAGAAAACAGGAATTGATGGGACGCGCTCAAAATCTGAAGAACATGTACTGCTAATTACATCTTGTAAAAAGCAGCAAGTTCCGAGACGCTATTACAAGCTTTCAAAGAGTGACATGATGACGAGGGTCAATATTTAGGAAATCAGGAATTTATGTGACGGGCTCTTCACATTGCGCACAAATAATACTTATCACAACTAGTGAAACCCAATTATTTTGAACAAGCTCTTACAAGTTTTCATACAGTAAAATTACTACCGAGAAAATCTCCGAATTCAAGAATTGATGGCATGCCGTCCACACTCTGTGCACAACAAGTACTCAACAAACGAACAGCCAGCTACTTTACGCATATTTCAAAAAGTTTTCCAAGAGTGACATTATGACTGAGAGTCAACATCTGGGAAATTGGGAATTGAAAGGACGCGCTCTTAATGATGGGCAACCCTAGTACTTATCACAGCTTGTAAAAACCAGCTACTTTCAATGTGCTATTACAAATTTTCAAAGAGGAAGATGATGACAGAGAGCAAAAATCTAAGAAATCAGGAATTGATGGGACGCCGTGCACACCATCCAGAGAACTACTACTAATCACAGGTACTAAGAGCCACTTCCTTTCAACGTGCTCTTCAGAGTTTTAAAAGAGTATGATTATGAACGAGGGTGAAAGCCTCGGAGATCAGCAGTTATGGGACGAAGTCAGCTTTAACCATAAAATTGGCAATCACTATAGCTAGTAAAAAACCACCACCTTTCAACATGCTCCTAAATGTTTTCAAAGAGTGACATTTCAACGGAGATTCAAAATCTCGGAATACAGGATTTCATGGGACGCACCTCACAACGTTCGCACAAGTAGTACGCATCACAGCGAGTAAAAACCACTTACTTAGAAAATGCTCTTAAGAGTTTTGAAAGAGTGCGATTATGAAAAAGAGTCAAAATTTTAGAAAATAGCAACTGATGGGACCCGAACCACACCGACCGCACAAGTAGTAGTCATAAAAGGTAGCTAAAACAACCGACTGTCAATATTCTTTCAAGAGTTTTCAAAGATATCACTCATGAACGACATTCAGTGTCAAAGATAGTTTTCAAACAGTGTCAGCAAACAGAGTAAAAAATCTCGGAAATAAGGAAATTATGGGACGCAATCCACATCGTGCGAACAACTAGCAGTAATCACCGGTACTAAAAACCAGCAACTTTCAATATGCTATTACAAGTTTTCAAAGACATCTCAGAATTCAGGAATTTATCGGACGCCCTCAACACCTTCAGCACGAGTACTACTAATCACGGCTAGTAAAAATTAGGTACTTTTCAGATACTATTACAAGTTTCCAAAGAGTGAGATGATCACAGACGGTCAATATCTAGAAATCAGGAATTTTATGTGACGTGCTGTATACCTTGCGCACAAGTAGTACTTATCACAACTAGTCAAATCCAGTTATTTTCAGCATGCTCTTAGACGTTTTCATAGAGTAAAATTATTACCGAGATTCAAAATCTCGTAAACCAGGAATTGAAGGGACGCTCTCGCCACAATCCGGACAAGTAGTACTCATCACAGCTAGTAAAAACCATCTACCTTTTACATGCTATTCCAAGGTTTCAAAAAGTGAGATTAAAACCTAGAGTCAAAATCTCCGCAAATCAAAACTTCATCGGAGGCCCTCCACACAGTGCGCACAAGTAGAAACGTCCTACGTTCAACATCCTCTTACAAGTTTTAAACGACTGAGATTATGACAGAGATTTAAAATCTAGGAAATCGGGAATTGATGGGGAACTGCTCTTTACCATGCGCACAAGAACTACTCTTGAAAGCTAGCAAAAACCACATACCTTCGAGATTCTCGAAAAGGTTTTCAAAGAGTGAGATGATAACCGACATTCGAATTCTCCGAAATCGGGAATTGATGGGAGGCCCTCCACTCAGTGAGCACAAGTAGTACTCATAACAGTTAGTAAAAACCACCTCCTTTCAATATTCCTCTACAAGTTTTCAAAGACTGAGATTATGACCGAGAGTCAAAATCTCCGAATTCAAGAATTGATGGCATGCCGTCCACACTCTGTGCACAAGTAGTACTTAACCAACGAACAAAAAGGCAGCTACTCTCAGCATATTCCTACATGTTTTCAATAATAATAGTAAGAACGGTCTGTGCTAATCGTCCTCCCAACGTACAGCAAGGACGCAGCTCAAAAATGTCAAACCAAAATCATATACAAGGCGCCTCTGGCAGCCGCTATAAGGTCCATATATGACCTTGGAGCACAGCGTACAGCCAGCTCGAATAAGCCGTATGTTGTTTCTGCTAAGGGAGGAAAACCGGACTACCCGGAGAAAAACCCTGGAGCAGGACCGAGAACAACCAGAAAATCAGCCCACTTATGGCGTCACCACCGGGAATCGAACGCGGTGCCACATTGGTGGAAGGCGAGTGCTCTCACCACTACGCCATATCTGCTCCCCTTCCATTCAATGTGCTCCTTCAATGTGCTATTACAACTTTTCAAAGAGTGAGATGATGACCGAGAGCCGAAATCTCAGAAATCAGGAAGTGATGAGACGCGCTCAACATCTTGAGGACGTGTACTACTAATTACAGCAAGTTAAAAGTAGCTGCTTTCCAGATGCTATTAAAAGTTTCCAAAGAGAGAGAAAATGACAGAGGTCCACAATCTAGGAAATCAGGAATTTATGTGGACGTGCTCTTTACTTTGCGAACAAGTAGTACTTATCACAACTAGTCAAATCCAATTATTTTGAACATGCTCTTAGAAGTTTTCATAGAGAAAAATAGTTACCGAGATTCAAAATCTCGGAAATCAGGAATTAAAGAGACGGGCTCCCCACCATCCGCACAAGTAGAACTCATAACAGCTAGTAAAAAACACCATCTTTGAAAAAACCCACCAACTTTGAAGATGCTACTAAAAGTTTTCAAAAAGTGACATTATGACGGTCAGTCAAAATCTCGGAATACAGGATTTCATGGGACGCAGTTCATACCTTTCGCACAAGTAGCACTCATCAAAGCGAGTAAAAACCACTTAGTTTGAACATCCTCTTCAGCGTTTTTAAAGGGCGCGATTATCAACAAGAGTTAAAATCTTGGAAATCAGTAACTGATGGGACGCGCACCACACCGACCGCACAAGTAGTACTCATCAAAGGTAGTGAAAACCACCTACTTTCAATATTCTTTCAAGAGTTTTCTAAGATTGCCATTATGAACGACATTCAAGATCTCGCAAATCAGGAATTCATGAGAGAGTATCCATACAGTGCGCGGAAGTAGTACTCATCAACGCTAGTTGATAACCACCTACTTTCAACCTGCTCTTACAACCTTACAAACAGGGAGATTATCACTGGGAGTAAAACTCTCGGAAAGAAGGAATTAATGGAAAGCGCGTTACAGCTAGTAAAAACCAGCTTCTTTCCACATGCTCTTACAAGTCGTAAAAGAGTAAGATGTTGACGGAGACTCAAAAATCTCGGAAATTAGGAATTGATCGGCTACTAAAAACCGCCTACCTTCAACAAGCTCTTAAAAGTTTTCAAACAGTGTCAACAACAGTTTTCAAACAGTGTTAGCAAACAGAGTCAACATCTCAAAAATCAGGAAACGATGGGACGCGCTCCATGTAGTGCGAAAACCTAGTACTTCTCACAGCTTGTAAAATTCATTTACCTTCAACATGCTATTACAAGTTTTGAAAGAGTGAGATGATGACACAGAGCTGAAATCTCAGAAATCAGGAATTGATGGTACGCGCACAACACCTTGACGACGAGTACTACTACTTAAGAGATCCTATTACAAGTTTTCAAAGAGTGACATTATGACCAAGGGTCAATATTAAGGAAATCAGGAATTTATGTGACGTGCTCTAGACCTTGCGCAAAAGTAGTACTTATCACAACTAGTCCAATCCATTTATTTTGAACATGCTCTTAGAAGTTTTAATAGAGAAAAATTATTACCGAGATTCAGAATCTCAGAATCAGGAATTCAAGAGACGAGCTCCCTACCATCGGCGCAAGTAGTACTCATAACCGCTAACCACCAACTTTCAACATGCTCCTAAAAGTTTTCAAATAGTGACATTATGACGGAGAGTCAAAATCTCGGAAAACAGGATTTCAGAGTAAGATGATGAGAAAGACTCAAAATCTCGGAGATCAGGATTTCAGAGTAAGATGATGAGAAAGACTCAAAATCTCGGAGATCAGGAACTGAGGAGCTGTTAAAAACAACCTGCCTTCAACATGCTCTTAAAAGTTTTCAAAATGTGTCAACAACAGTTTTCAAACAGTGTCAACAAACAGAGTGAACATCTCAGAAATCAGGAAACGATGGGACGCGCTCCACATCGTGCGAACAACTACAACTTTTTACAGCTTGTTAAAATCAGCTACTTTCAATCTACTATTACAAGTTTTCAAAGAGTGACATGATGAGCGAGAGCCGAAATCTCACAAATCAGGAATTGATGGGACGCGCTCAACACCTTGAGGACGAGTACTACTACTTTCGAGATGCTATTATAGGTTTTCAAAAGAGTGAGATGATGACCGACTGTCAATATCTAGGAATTCAGGAATTTATGTGACGTGCTGTACACCATCCACACAATTAGTACTAATCACAGGTACTAAGAGCCACCTCCTTTCAACGTGCTCTTCAGAGTTTTAAAAGAGTGTGATTGTGAACGAGGCTCAAGGTCTCGGAGATCAGGAGTTGATGGGACGCAGTCAGCTTCGTCCACAGAATTGGGAATCATCATAGCTAGCCAGCTATCGATCAACTTTCAAGACGCTCCTAAAAGTTTTTAAAGAGTGACATTATGACGGTGAGTCAAAATCTCGGAAAAAAGGATTTCACGGGACGCGCCTCACACCGTTCGCACAAGTAGTACTCATCACAGCGAGTAAAAATCACTTACTTTCAACATGCTCTTAAGAGTTTTTAAAGAGTGCGATTATGAACAAGAGTCAAAATCCCGGAAATTAGCAACTGATGGGACGCGCACTAAACCGACCGCAAAAGTAGTAGTCATCAGAGGTAGCTAATACCGTCTAGTTTCAATATTCTTTGAAGAGTTTTTAAAGGTTGCCATTATGAACGACACTCAGTGTCAACAACAGTTTTCAAACAGTGTCAACAAAAAGAGTCAACCTCTCGGAAATCAGGAATTGGTTCGACGCGCTGCACATCGTGCGAAAAACTACCACCTATCACCGCTTGTGAAAATCAGCTACTTTGAATATGCTATTACAAGTTTTCAAAGAGTGAGATGACGACCGAGAGCCGAAATCATGGAAATCAGGAATTGATGGGAGGCGCTCAATATCATGAGGATGAGTAGTACTAATTAGAGCTAGTTAAAAGCAGCTCTTCTTGAGATGCTATTACAAGTTTTTAAAGAGTGACATGATTACCGATGGTCAATATCTAGGAAAACCGAAATTTATGTGACGTCCTCTACACCTTGCGCAGAAGTGGTACTTATCACAACTAGTCGAATCCAATTAGTTTGAACATCCTCTTAAAGTATTCATAGAGTAAAATTATTACCGAGATTCAATATCTCGGAAATCAGCTATTGAAGAGACGAGCTCTCCACCATCCCGCTAACTTAGTACTCATCACAGCTAGTAAAAACCACAAACTTTCGACATGCTCCTAAAAGTTTTCAAAGAGTGACATTATCACGGTGAGTCAAAGTCTCGGAAAACAGTTTTCATGGGACGTGCTTCACACCGTTCGCACAAGTAGCACTCATAACAGCGAGTAAAAACCACGTACTTTAAACATGCTCTTAAAGGTTTTTAAAGAGTGCGATTATCAACAAGAGTTAAGATCTCGGAAATCAGGAAGTGATGGAACGTACCTTAAGCAGAAGTAATGCTTGTCACAGCTAGTCAAAAACAACACACCTTCAACAAGCTCTTAAAAGTTTTCAAAGAGTGTCAACAACAGTTTTCAAACAGTGTCAGCGAAGAGAGTCAACATCTCGGAAATTAGGAAAGGATGGGACGCATTCCACATCGTGTGAACAACTAGTACTTATCACAGCTTGTAAAAATCAGCTACTTTAATCTACTATTACAAGTTTTCAAAGAGTGAGATGATGACCGAGACCCGAAATCTCGGAAATAAGGAATTTATGGGAACCGCTCAACACCTTGTGAACGAGTACTAATACTTTCGAGATGCTATTACAAGTTTTCAAAGAGTGAGATGATGACGGAGGGTCAATATGTAAGAAATCAGGAATTTATGTCACGTGCTCTACACCTTACGCACAAGTAGTACTTATCACAACTTGTCAAATCCAATAATTTTCAGCATGGTCTGACCATTTTTCATAGAGTAAAATTATTGCGGCGATTCAAATCTCGGAAATTAAGGAATTGAAGGCACGCGCTCCCCACACTCCTCACAAGTAGTACTCATCACAGCTAGTAAAAACCATCTACCTTTTACATGCTATTACAAGGTTTCAAAAAGTGAGATTAAAACCGAGAGTCAAATTCTCCGAAATAAAGAATTGATGGGAGGCCCTCCACACCGTGCGGACAAGTCAAAACCTCCAACCTTCAACATTCTCTTACAAGTTTTCAAAAGACTGAGATTATGACCGAGATTTAAAAGCTAGGAAATCGGGAATTGATGGGGACCCGCTCCCTACCATGCGCACAAGAAGTACTCTTCAAAGCTAGCAAAAACCACATACCTTCAAGATTCTCGAACAAGTTTTCAAAGAGTGAAATGGTAACGGACATTCAAATTCTCGGAAAGCGGGAATTGATGGGAGGCGCTCCAATCAGTGAGCACAAGTAGTACTCATAACAGTTAGTAGAAAACCATGTTCTTTCAACATGCTCCTAGAAGTTTTCAAAGACTCAGATTATGACCGAGAGTCAAAATCTCGGAATTCAAGAATTGATGCCATGCCGTCCACAATCTGTGCGCAAAGTAGTATTCAACAAACGAACAATAAGCCAGCTACTTCCAGCATATTCCTAAGAGTTTTCAAAGAGTGAGATTATGACCGAGAGTCAAAATCTGGGAAATTAGGAATTTAAAGGAGGCGCTCTTAATGAGGCGCACAACTAGTACTTTTCAGAGCTTATAAAAAACCAGCTACTTTCAATGTGTTATTACGAGTTTTCAAAGAGGGAGATGATGACGGAGAGCCAAATCTCAAAAATCAGGAATTGATTTGACGCACTTCACACCATCCACACAAGTGGTACTAATCACAGGCACTAAAAGGCACCTCCTTTCTACGTGCTCTTCAGAGTCTTAAAAAGAGTATGATTATGAACGAGAGTCAAAGTCTCGGAGATTAGGAGTTGATTGGACGCAGTTAGCTTCGTCACAAAATTGGCACTCATAAGAGCTAGTATAAACAAGCAACTTTTAACTTGCTCCTAAACGTTTTTAAAGAGTGACATTATGACGGAGAGTCAAAATCTCGGAAAACAGGATTTCATGGGACGCCCTTCAAACCGTTTGCAATTTTAGTCCTCATCACAGCGATTAAAAGCCACTTACTTTCAACATGCTCTTAAGAGGTTTTAAAGAGTTCGATTACAAACAAGAGTCAAAATCTTGGAAATTAGCAACTCATGGGACGCACACCACACTGACCGCACAAGTAGTAGTCAACAAAGGTTGCTAAAACCACCAACTTTCAATAGTCTTTCAAGAGTTTTCAAAGATGGCCATCATGAACGACATTCAGTGTCAACAACAGTTTTCAAACAGTGTCATCAAACGGAGTAAACATCTCGCAAATCAAGAAATTATGGGACGCGCTCCACATCGTGCAAATGACAAGTAGTTACTCATCACAAGTATTACTCATCAAAGCTTGTAAAAACCACCTTCTTTCCAGCTGCTCTTACAAGTTCTCAAAGAGTAAGATGATGACGGAGAATGATAATCTCGAAAATCAGGAAACTATGGGATCCGCTTTACATCGTGCCAACATCTAGTACTTATTACAGCTGGTAAAAATCAGCTACTTTCAATATGCTATTACAGGTTTTCAAAGGGTGAGATGATGACGGAGAGCTGAAATATCAGAAATTAGGAATTCATGGGACGCGCTCCACCTTGAGGACAAATACTACTAATGACAGCTAGTAAAAAGCAGCAACTTTTGAGATGCTATTAGAAGTTTTCAAAGAGTGAGATTATTACCGAGAGTCAACATCTGGGAAATTAAGAATTGAAAAGAGGCGCTCTTAATGATGCGTTCGACTAGTACTTATCAGAGCTTGTAAAAACCAGCTACTTTCAATATGCTATTACAAGTTTTCAAAGGGTGACATTATGACGGAGAGGCAAAATCTAAGAATCAGGAATTGATGGGACACGCTCAACATCTTGAGGAAGAGTACTACTAATCAGTCACAGCTAGTAAAAAGGAGCAACTTTCGAGATGCTACTAAAAGTTTCCAAAGAGTGAGATGATGACCGAGGGTCAATATCTAGGAAATCAGAAATTTATGTGGACGTGCTCCTTACTTTGCGCACAAGTAGTACTTATCACAACTAGTCAAATCCAATTATTTTGAATCTCCACTTGAAAGTTTTCATAGAGTAAAATTATTCCCCAGATTCCAAATCTCGGAAATCAGGAATTGAATAGATGAGCTCCCCACCATCCGCACAAGTGGTACGCATCACAGCGAGTAAAAACCACTTAATTTGAACATGCTCTACAGAATTTTTAAAGGGTGCGATTATCAACAAGAGTTAAAATCTTGGAAATCAGCAACTCATGGGACGCGCACCACACCGACCGCACAACTATTTTTCATCAAAGTTAGTTAAAACCACCTACTTTCAATATTCTTTCAAGAGTATCTAAAGATTGCCATTATGAACGACATTCAAGATCTCGGAAGTCAGGAATTCATGTGACGCGCTCCATACAGTGCGCAGGACTAGTACTCATCAACACTAGATAAAAACAACCTACTTTCAACCTGCTCTTACAACTTTTCTAACAGGGAGATTATCTCTGCGAGTAAAAATCTCGGAAAGTAGGAATTAATAGGAAGCGCGTTACACCGTGCGCACAAGTAGTACTCATCACAGCTAGTAAAAACCACCTTCTTTCCACATGCTCTTACAAGTTGTCAAAGAGTAAGATATTGACGGAGAGTCAAAATCTCGGAAATCAGGAATTGATGGCCTACTAAAAAGAACCTACCTTCAACAAGCTCTTAAAAGTTTTCAAACAGTGTCAACAACAGTTTTCAAACAGTTTCAGCAAACAGAGTCAAAATCTCGCAAATGAGGAAACTATGGGACGCGCTCCACATCATGCGAACAACTAGTACTTATCACAGCTTGTAAAAAGCAACTACTTTTAAACTGCTATTACAAGTTTTCGAAGAGTGAGATGATGACTGAGAACCGAAATCTCAGAAATTAGGAATTGATGGGACGCCCTCAACACCTTGAGGACAAGTACTACTAATTTCGAGATGCTATTACAAGTTTTCAAAGAGTGATATGATGACCGAGGGTTAATATCTAGGAAATCAGGAATTTAGATGACGTGCTCTACACCTTGCGCACAAGTAGTAGTTATCACAACTAGTCAAATCCAATTATTTTCAGCATGCTCTTACAAGAGAGTAATATTATTATTAATATTATTATTAATATTATAGAGTAATATTATTACCGAGATTCAAAATCTCGGAAATCAGGAATTGAAGAGTCGCGCTCCCCACCATCTGCACAAGTAGTACTCATCACAGTTAGTAAACACCATATTCTCTTTATATCCTATTACTAGTTTTCGAAAAGTGAGATTGAAACCGAGAGTCAAAATCTCTGAAAGCAAGAATTGATGGGAGGCCCTGCACACTTTGTGCACAAGTATTACTCAACGAACGAACAAGAAGCCAGCTACTTTATGCATATTCCCACAAGTTTTCAAAGAGTGAGATGATGACCGAGAGCCAGATCTTAGAAATCCGGAATTCATGAGACGCGCTCCACACCATCCACACAACTAGTACTAATCACAGGTACAAAGAGCGACCACCTTTCAACGTGGTCTTCAGAGTTTTAAAAGAGTGTGATTATAAACGAGAGTCAAAGTCTCGGAGATCAGGAGTTGATGGGACGCCGTCAGCTTTTTCCACAAAATTGGCACTCATCATAGCTAGTGAAAACTACCAACTTCCCACATGCTCCTAAGAGTTTTCAAAGAGTGACATTATGAAAGAGAGTCAAAATCTCGGAGAACAGGATTTCATGGGATGCGCTTCACACCGTTCGCAAAAGTAGTATTCAACACAGCGAGTTAAAACACTTACTTTGAACATACTCGTAAGAGTTTTTAAAGAGTGCGATTATCAACAAGAGTGAAATCTTGGAAATCAGCAACTCATGGACGCACACCACACCGACCGCACAAGTATTACCACCTACTTTCAATATTCTTTCAAGAGTTTGGAAATATTGCCATTATGAACGACATTAAAGATCTCGGAAAATAGGAATTAATGGTCGAGACGCACTTCAACCCGTGTGCAGATGAAGTACTCATCAACGCTAGATAAAAACAACATACTTTCAACCTGCTTTTACCACTTTAAAAAAAGGGAGATTATCACTGGGAGTAAAAATATTGGAAAGTAGTGGACAGGCGTCAAAGAGTGCGCACAAGTATTACCCATCACAGCCAGTAAAATGCACCTTTCTTTCCACATGCTATTACAAGTTGTCACAGAGTAAGATGATGAAGGAGATTCAAAATCTCGTAAATGAGGAATTCATGGAACGCGTTTCACACCTTAAGCAGAAGTAATCCTTGTCACAGCTAGTGAAAACGACTTACCTTCAACACGCTCTTAAAAGTTTTCAAAAAGTGTCAACAACGGTTTTCAAAAAGAGTCAACAAACAGAGTCAACATCTCGGAAATCGGAAATTGATGCGAAGCGCTCCACATCATACGAACAACTAGTACTTTTGAGAGTTTGTAAAAGGGAGCAACCTTTCAATATGCTATTAAAACTTTTCAAAGAGTGAGATGATGACAGAGAGCCGATATCTCAGAAATGAGGAATTGATGGGACGCGCTCAACATCTTGAGGAATAGTACTACTAACGACAGCTAGTAAAAAGCAGCTTCTTTCGAGATGCTACTACAAGTTTTAAAACTGTGAGATGATGACCGAGGGTCAATATCTAGGAAATCAGGAATTTATGTGACGGGCTTGTTACTTTGCAAACAAGTAGTACTTATCACATCTAGTCAAATCCAATTATTTTTAACATGCTCTTACAAGTTTTCATAGAGTGAAATTATTACCGCGATTCAAAATCTCGGAAATTAGGAAGTGTGGGGACGGGCTCCCCACCATCCGCACAAGTAGTACTCATCTCCGAAATGAAAAATTCATTGGAGACCCTCCAAATCGTGCGCAAAAGGCAAAACCTCCCACCTTTAACATCCTCTTAGAAGTTTTAAAAGGCTGAGATTATGACCGAGATTTAAAAACTAGAAAATCGGGAATTGATGGGGACCTGCTCCCTACCATACGCACAAGAAGTACTCTTCAAAGCTAGCAAAAACCACATACCTTCAAGATTCTCGAAAAAGTTTTTAAAGAGTGAAATAATAACCGACATTCAAATTCTCGGAAATCGGGAATTCATGAGAGGCCCTCCACTCAGTGAGCACAAATAGTACTCATAACAGTTAGTAAAAACCAAAATCTCAGAAAGAGAGCCAAAATATCAGAAATGCTGAATTGGTTGGATATGCTCCACACGATGCACACAAGTAGTACTAATAACAGGTACTAAGAGCCACCTCCTTTCAACGTGCTCTTCAGAGTTTTAAAAGAGTGTGAATTATGAACGAGGGTCAAAGTCTAGGAGACGAGGAGTTGATGGGACGCAGTCAGTTTCGTCCTCAGAATTGGCACTCATCATAGCTAGTAAAAACCACCAACTTTCAACATGCTCCTAAAAGTTTTCAAAGAGTGACATTATGACGGTGAGTCAAAATCTCGGAAATCAGGACTTCATGGGACGCGCCTTACACCGTTCGCACAAGTAGTGCTCATCACAGCTAGTAAAAGCCACTTACTTTGAACATGCTCATAAAGGTTTTTAGGGAGTAGGATTATCAAAAAGAGTTAAAATCTTGGAAAACAGAAACTGATGGGTTGCGCACCACACCGACCACCAAAAAGTAGTACTCATCAAAGGTAGTTAAAACCACCTACTTTCAATATTCTTTCAAGAGTTTTGAAAGATTGCCATTATGAACGACATTCAAGATCTCGGAAATCAGGAAATCATGAGACGCGCTTCATACAGTGGCAAAAGTACTACTCACCTACGCTAGTTAAAAACTACCTACGTTCAACCTCCTCATACAACATTTCAAACAGGGACATTATCACTGGGAGTAAGAACCTCGGAAAGTAGGAATTAATGGGACGCGCGTTACACGGTGCATACAAGTATTAGTCATCACAGCTAGTAAAAACCACCTTCTTTCCATATGCTCTTACAAGTTGTCAAAGAGTACGATGATTACGGAGGATCAAAATCTCGGAAATAAGGAATTGATGGGACGAACTCCACACCTTAAGCAGAAGTAATGCTCGTCACAGCTAGTAAAAACCACCTTCCTTCAACAAGCTCTTACAAGTTTTCAAACAGTGTCAACAACAGTTTTCAAACAGTGTAAACAAACCGAGTCAACATCTCGGAAATCAGGAGGTGATGCGACGCGCTCCAAATTGTGCGAACAACTACCACTTAAAACCGCTTGTAAAAATCAGCTTCTTTGAATACGCTATTCCAAGTTTTCAAAGAGTGAGATGACGACCGAGAGCCGAAATCTCGGAAATCAGGAATTGATCTGACGCCCTCAACTTCTTGAGGACGAGTACTAGTAATCACAGCTAGTAAAAAGCAGGTACTTTCAAGATGCTATTAAAAGTTTTCAAAGAGTAAGATGATGACCGAAGGTCAATATCTAGGAAATCAGAAATTTATGTGACGTGCTCCAAACCTTGGAAACAAGTAGTACTTACCACAGCTGGTGAAATCCAATAAGTTTTAACATCCTCTTTTCATAGAGTAAAATTATTACCGAGATTCAAAATCTCGGAAATCAGGAATTGAAGAGACGAGCTACCCACCATCGGCCCAAGTAGGACTCTTAACAGCTAGTAAAAACCACCAACTTTCAACATGCTCCTAAAAGTTTTCAAAGAGTGACATTATGGCGGTGAGTCAAAATCTCGGAAAACAGGATTTCATTGGACGCGCTTCACACCATTTGCACCAGTAGTATTCATCACAGCCAGTAAAAACCACTTACTTTGAACATGCTCTTCAGAGTTTTTAAAGAGTGCGATTATCAACAAGAGTTAAAATCTTGGAAATCAGCAACTGATGGGATACGCACCACACCGACCGCACAAGTATTACTCATCAAGGGTAGTTAAAACCACCTTCTTTCAATATTCTTTCAAGAGTTTTGAAAGATTGGCATTATGAACGACATTCAAGATCTCGGAAATCAGGAATTCATGAGATGCGCTTCATACAGTGCGCACAAGTAGTACTTATAAACACTACAAAAAAACCACCTACTTTCAACCTGCTCTTACAACTTTTCAAACAGGGAGATTATCACTGGAGTAAAAATCTCGAAAAGTAGGAATTAATGGGACGCCCATTACACCGTGCGCACAACTATTACTCTTCACAGCTAGTAAAAACCACCTTCTTTCCAGATGCTCTTACAAGTTCTCAAAGAGTAATATGACGACGGAGAATCAAAAGCTCGGAAATCAGGAATTGATGGGACGCACCTTAAGCAGAATTAATGTTCGTCACAGCTAGTAAAAACTACCTACCTGGAACAAGCTCTTAAAAGTTTTCAAACAGTGTCAACAACACTTTTGAAACAGTTTCAACAAACAGAGTCAATATCTCGGAAATGAGGAAGTGATGCGACGCGCTCCACATCATGCGAAAAACTGGTACTTATCAAAGCTTAAAAAAACAAGCTACTTTCAATATGCCATTACAAGTTTTCAAAGAGTGAGATCATGACCGAGAGCCGAGGTCTCAGAAATCGCGAATTGATGGGACGCGCTCAAAAACTTGAGGACCAGTACTACTAATCACAGCTAGTAAAAACCACTTTCTTTCCACATCCTCTTGCAAGTTGTCAAAGAGTATGATGATGACGGAGACAAAAAATCTCGGAAATCTGGAATTGAATTGACGCACGTTAAGTAGAATTAATGCACGTAACAGCTAGTAAACACCACCTGCCTTCAAGAAGCTCTTAAAAATTTTCAAAAAGTGTCAACAACAGTTTTGAAACAGTGTTAGCAAAAAGAGGCAACATCTCGGAAATCAGGAAACTATGGGACGCGCTTTACTTCGTGGCAAGAACTAGTACTTATCAGAGCTTGTAAAAGTCAGCGACTTTCAATATGCTATTACAAGTTTTCAAAGAGTGAGATGATGACTCAGAGCCGAAATCTCAGAATCAGGAATTAATCGGACTCCGTCAACACCATGCATGAGGAGGAGTACTAGTAATGACAGCTAGTAAGAAGCAGCTTGTTTCGAGATGCAATTACAACCTTTCAAAAAGTGATGTGATGACCGAGGTTCAATATCTAGGAAATCATGAATTTTTGTGACGGGCTCTTCACTTTGCGCACAAGTAGTACTTATCACAACTACTCAAACCCAGTTATTTTGAACAAGCTCTTACAAGTTTTCATAGAGTAAAATTATTACCGAGATTCAAGATGTCGGATATCATGACTTGAAGGCTCCTCACCATCCGCACAAGTAGTACTCATCAAAGCTAGTAAACACCATCTACCTTTTACATGCTATTACAAGTTTTAAGAAAGTGAGATTAAAACCGAGATTCAAACTCTCCGAAATTAAGAAGTGATGGAAGGCCCTGCACATAGTGCGCACAAGTACTAGTCATGACAGCAAGTAAAAACCTCCTATCTTCAACATCCTCTTACAAGTTTTAAAAGACTGAGATTTTGACGGAGATTTAAAATCTAGGAAACCGGGAATTGATGGAATCCCGCTCCCTACCATGCACACAAAAAGAACTCTTCAAAGCTAGCAAAAACCACATACCTTCAAGATTCTCGAACAAGTAAACCGACATTCAAATTCTGGGAAATAGGGAATTGATGGGAGGCCCTCCACTCAGTGAGCACAAGTAGTACCCATAACAGTTAGTAAAAACTACCTACTTTCAACATGCTCCTACAAGTTTTCAAAGAATCAGATTATGACCGAGAGTGAAAATCTCCGAATTCAAGAATTGATGGCATGCCGTCCAATCTCTGTGCACAAGTTGTACTCAACAAACGAACAAAAACCCAGCAATTTTACGCATATTCCAAAAAGTTCTCAAAGAGTAAGATTATGACTGAGAATCAACATCTGGGAAATTAGGAATTGAAAGGACGGGCTCTTAATGATGAGCACAACTAGTACTTATCACAGCTTGTAAAAACCAGCTACTTTCAATGGGCTACTAAGAGTTTCCAAAGAGGGAGATGATGACCGAGAACCAAAATCTAAGAAATCAGGTATTGATGGGACGCCCTGCACACCATCCACACAAGTAGTACTAATCACAGGTACTAAGAGCGAGGTCCTTTCAACGTGCTCTTCAGAGTTTTAAAAGATTGTGATTATGAACGAGGGTGAAAGTCCCGGAGATCAGGATTTATGCGACGCAGTCAGCTTCGTCCACAAAATTGGCACTCATCTTAGCTAGTTAAAAACCACCAATTTTGAACATGCTCCTAAACGTTTTCAAAGAGTGACATTATGACCGAGATTCAAAATCTCGGAATACAGGATTTCATGAGAGGCGCCTCACACCGCGAGGAACTGATGCGACGAGCTCCACCTCATTCGATCAACTGGTACTTATCAAAGCTTATAAAAAAAAGCTACTTTCAATATGCTATTACAAGTTTTCAAAGAGTGAGATAATGACGGAGAGCCGAGGTCTCAGAAATCGCGAATTGATGGGACGCGCTTAACAACTTGAGGACCAGTACTACTAATTACAACTAGTAAAAACCACCTTCTTTCCACATCCTCTTGCAAGCTGTCAAAGAGTAAGAAGATGACGGAGAATCAAAATCTTTTAAATCTGGAATTGATGGGACGCACGTTAAGCAGAAGTAATGCTCGTCACAGCTAGTAAAAACCACCTACCTTCAACAACCTCTTAAAAGTTTTCAAAAAGTGTCAACAACAGTTTTGAAACAGTGTCAGCAAAAAGAGGCAACAGCTCGGAAATTAAGAAACTATGGGACGCGCTTTACATCGTGCAAACAACTAGTACTTATCAGAACTTGTAAAAATCAGCGACTTTCAATATGCTATTACAAGTTTTGAAAGAGTGAGATGATGACTCAGAGTTGAAATCTCAGAAATCAGCAATTAATCGGATTCCCTAAACACCATGAAGACGAGTACTGCTAATCACAGCTAGTAAGAAGCAGCTACTTTCGATATGGTATTAAAAGTTTTCAAAGAGTGAGATGATGAGCGAGGGTCAATATCTAGGAAATAAGGAAGTTATGAGACGTGCTCCAATCCTTGTTCACAAGTAGTACTTATCACAGCTAGTCAAATCCAATTAGTTTGAACATCCTCTTACAACTTTTCAAAGAGTAAAATTATTACCGAGATTCAAAATCTCGGAAATTAGGAATTAAAGAGACGAGCTCCCAACCATCCGCACAGGGAATACCAATACCAGGTAGTAAAAGACATCAACTTTCAGTATGCTCCTGAAAGTTTTCAAAGAGTGACATTATGAAGAACAGTCAAAATCTCGGAAAACAGGATTTCATGGGACGCGCTTCACACCGTTCGCACAAGTAGTACTCGCCACAGCGAGTAAAAACCACTTTCTTTGAACATGCTCTTCAGAGTTTTTAAGGAGTGCGATTATCAAGAAGATTTAAAATCTTGGAAATCAGCAACTCATGGGACGAATATCACACCGACCGCACAAATATTAATCATCAAAGGTAGTTAAAACCACCTACTTTCACTATTCTTTCAAGAGTTTTGAAAGATTGCCATTATGAACGACATTCAAGATCTCGGAAATCAGGAATTCATGGTCGAGGCGCGCTCCATACAGTGCACGAAAGTAGTACTCATCAACGCTAGTTAAAAACCACCTTCTTTCAAACTGCTCTTAAAACTTTACAAACAGTAAAAATCTTGGAAAGTAGGAATTAATGGGTCGTGCGTTACACGGTGCGCACAAGTATTAGTCATCACAGCTAGTAAAAACCACCTTCTTTCCATATGCTCTTACAAGTTGTCAAAGAGTACGATGATTACGGAGGATCACAACCTCGGAAATCAGGAATTGATGGGACGCACTCCACACCTTAAGCAGAAGTAATGCTCCTTACAGCTAGTAAAAACCACCTTCCTTCAACAAGCTCTTACAAGTTTTCAAACAGTGTCAACAAAAGTTTTCAAACAGTGTCAACAAACCGAGTCAACATCTCGGAAATCAGGACGTGATGCGACGCGCTCCAAATTCTGCGAACAACTACCACTTAAAACGGCTTGTAAAAATCAGCTTCTTTGAATACGCTATTCCAAGTTTTCAAAGAGTGAGATGACGACCGAGAGCCGAAATCTCGGAAATCAGGAATTGATCGGACGCGCTCAACTTCTTGAGGACGAGTACTAGTAATCACAGCTAGTAAAAAGCAGGTACTTTCAAGATGCTATTACAAGTTTTCAAAGAGTAAGATCAATAAGTCAATATCTAGGAAATCAGACAGTTATGTGACGTGCTCTAAACCTTGGAAACAAGTAGTACTTATCACAGCTAGTGAAATCCAATAAGTGTTAACATCCTCTTTTCATAGAGTAAAATTATTACCGAGATTCAAAATCTCGGAATTCAGGAATTGAAGAGACGAGCTACCCACCATCGGCCCAAGTAGTACTCTTAACAGCTAGTAAAAACCACCAACTTTCAACATGCTCCTAAAAGTTTTCAAAGAGTGACATTATGGCGGTGAGTCAAAATCTCGGAAAACAGGATTTCATGGGACGCGCTTCACACCGTTTGCACCAGTAGTATTAACCACAGCTAGTAAAAACCACTTACTAGGATCATGCTCTTCAGAGTTTTTAAAGAGTGCGATTATCAACAAGAGTTAAAATCTTGGAAATCAGCAACTGATGGGATACGCACCACACCGACCGCAAAAGTATTACTCCTCAAAGGTAGTTAAAGCTACCTACTTTCAATATTCTTTCAAGAGTTTTGAAAGATTGGCATTATGAACAACATTCAAGATCTCGGAAATCAGAAATTCATGAGACGCGCTCCATACAGTGCGCACAAGTAGTACTCATAAACACTAGAAAAAAAACTACCTACTTTCAACCTGCTCTTACAACTTTACAAAATGGGAGATCATCACTGGGAGGAAAAATCTTGGAAAGTAGGAATTAAGGGGTCGTGCGTTACACCGTGCGCACAAGTATTACTCATCACAGCTAGTTAAAACCACCTTCTTTCCACATGCTCTTTCAAGTTGTCAAAGAGTAAGATGATGACGGAGACTCAAGATCTCAGAAATCAGGAATTGATGGGACGCACTCCACACCTTAAGCAGAAGTAATGCTCGTCACAGCTAGTAAAAACTACCTACCTTCAACAACCTCTTAACAGTTTCAAAACAGTGTCAACAAAAAGAGTCAGTGCCTCGGAAATCAGGAATTGATGCGACGCGCTCCACATCATACGAGCAACTAGTACTTATCACAGCTCCTAAAAACAAACAACTTTCAATATGCTATTAAAAATTTTCAAAGAGTGAGATGATGACAAAAAGTCGAAAACTCAGAAAACAGGAATTGATGGTACGCGCTCAACATCTTGAGGACGAGTACTACTAATGACAGCTAGTAAGAAGCAGCTTGTTTCGAGATGCAATTACAATCTTTCAAAGAGTAATGTGATGACCGAGGGTCAATATCTAGGAAATCAGATATTTTTGTGACGGGCTCTTCACTTTGCGCACAAGTAGTACTTATCACAACTAGTCAAACCCAATTATTTTGAACAAGCTCTTACAAGTTTTCATAGAGTAAAATTATTACCGAGATTCAAGATGTCGGAAATGATGAATTGAAGGCTCCTCACCAATCCGCACAAGTAGTACTCATCAAGGCTAGTAAAAACCATCTACCTTTTACATGCTATTACAAGTTTTAAAAAAGTGAAATTAAAACCGAGATTCAAAATCTCCGAAATTAAGAAGCAAAGGGAGGCCCTGCATACCGTGCGCACAAGCACTAGTCATGACAGCAAGTAAAAACCTCCTATCTTTAACATCCTCTTACAAGTTTTAAAAGACTGAGATTATGACGGAGAATTAAAATATAGGAAACTGAGAATTGATGGGCTCCCGCTCCCTACCATGCGCACAAAAAGAACTCTTCAAAGCTAGCAAAAACCACATACCTTCAAGATTCTCGAACAAGTTTTCATAGAGTGAGATGATCACCGACATTCAAATTCTCGGAAATCGGGAATTGATGGGAGGCCCTCCATTCAGTGAGCACAAGTAGTACGCATAACAGTTAGTAAAAACCAGCTACTTTCAACATGCTCCTACAAGTTTTCAAAGAATCAGATTATGACAGAGAGTAAAAATCTCCCAATTCAAGACTTAATGGCATGCCGTCCACACTCTGTGCACAAGTAGTACTCAACAAACGAACAAAAACCCAGCAACTTAACGCATATTCCAAAAAGTTTTAAAAGAGTGAGATTATGACTGAGAGTCAACATCTGGGAAATTAGGAGTTGAAAGGACGAACTCTTAATGATGCGCACAACTAGTACTTATCACAGCTTGTAAAAACCAGCTACTTTCAATGTGCCTTACAAGTTTCCAAGGAGGGAGATGATGACGGAGAACCAAAATCTAAGAAATCAGGAATTGATGGGACGCCCTGCACACCATCCACACAAGTAGTACTAATCACAGGTACAAAGAGCGACGGAATTTCAACGTGCTCTTCAGAGTTTTAAAAGAGTGTGATTATGAACAAGAGTCAAAATCCCTGAAATTAGCAACTGATTGGACGCGCATCACACCGACCGCACAAGAAGTAGTCATCAAAGAGAGCTAAAACCACCTACTTTCAATAGTCTTTCAAGAGTTTTCAAAGATTGCCATCATGAACGACATTCGGTGTGAACAACAGTTTTCAAACAGTGTCAGCAAACAGAGTAAACATCTCGGAAATCAGGAAGTTATGGGTCGCGCTCCACATCGTCCGAACAACTAATAGTAATCACTGGTTGTAAAAACCAGCAACTATCACAAGTCCTCAAAGAGTGAGATGATGAACGTGAACCAAAAATCTCAGAATTCAGGAATTGATCGGACGCGCTCAACACCTTGAGCACGAGTACTACTAATCACAGCAAGTAAAAATCAGGTAATTTCGAGATGCTATTACAACTTTTCAAAGAGTGAGATGATGACCGAGCGTCAATATCAAGGAAATCAGGAATTTATGTGACGGGCTCTACACCTTGCGCACAAGTAGCAGTTATCAGAACTAGTGAAATCCAATTATTTTCAGCATGCTATTACAAGTTTTCATAGAGTAAAATTACGACCGCGATACAAAATCTCGGAAATCAGGAATTGAAGGCACGCGCTCCCCACACTCCGCACAAGTAGTACTCATCACAGCTAGTAAAGAAGGTTTGAAAAAATGAGATAAAAACCGAGAGTCAAAATCTCCGAAATCAAGAATTGATGGGAGGCCCTCCACACCGTGCGCACAAGTAAAGACCTCCTACCTTCAACATCCTCTTACAAGTTTTAAAAGACTGAGATTATGACAGAGATTTAAAATCTAGGAAATCGGGAATTGATGGGGACCCGCTCCCTACCATGCGCACAAGAAGTAAGCTTCAAAGCTTGCAAAAACCACATACCTTCAGGATTCTCGAACATGTTTTCAAAGAGTGAGGTGATAACCGACATTCGAAGTCTCGGAAATCGGGAATTGATGGGAGGCCCTCCACTCAGTGAGCACAAGTAGTACTCATAACAGTTAGTAAAAACTACCTACTTTCAACATTCCTCAACAAGTTTTCAAAGACTGAGATTATGACCGAGAGTCAAAATTTCCGAATTCAAGAATTGATGCTATGCCGTCGAAGTCTCGGAGATCAGGAGTTGATGGGACGCCGTCAGCTTTTTCCACAAAATTGGCACTCATCATAGCTAGTGAAAACTACCAACTTCCCACATGCTCCTAAGAGTTTTCAAAGAGTGACATTATGAAAGAGAGTCAAAATCTCGGAGAACAGGATTTCATGGGATGCGCTTCACACCGTTCGCAAAAGTAGTATTCAACACAGCGAGTTAAAACACTTACTTTGAACATACTCGTAAGAGTTTTTAAAGAGTGCGATTATCAACAAGAGTTAAATCTTGGAAATCAGCAACTCATGGGACGCACACCACACCGACCGCACAAGTATTACCACCTACTTTCAATATTCTTTCAAGAGTTTGGAAATATTGCCATTATGAACGACATTAAAGATCTCGGAAAATAGGAATTAATGGTCGAGACGCACTTCAACCCGTGTGCAGATGAAGTACTCATCAACGCTAGATAAAAACAACATACTTTCAACCTGCTTTTACCACTTTAAAAAAAGGGAGATTATCACTGGGAGTAAAAATATTGGAAAGTAGTGGACAGGCGTCAAAGAGTGCGCACAAGTATTACCCATCACAGCCAGTAAAATGCACCTTTCTTTCCACATGCTATTACAAGTTGTCACAGAGTAAGATGATGAAGGAGATTCAAAATCTCGTAAATGAGGAATTCATGGAACGCGTTTCACACCTTAAGCAGAAGTAATCCTTGTCACAGCTAGTGAAAACGACTTACCTTCAACACGCTCTTAAAAGTTTTCAAAAAGTGTCAACAACGGTTTTCAAAAAGAGTCAACAAACAGAGTCAACATCTCGGAAATCGGAAATTGATGCGAAGCGCTCCACATCATACGAACAACTAGTACTTTTGAGAGTTTGTAAAAGGGAGCAACCTTTCAATATGCTATTAAAACTTTTCAAAGAGTGAGATGATGACAGAGAGCCGATATCTCAGAAATGAGGAATTGATGGGACGCGCTCAACATCTTGAGGAATAGTACTACTAACGACAGCTAGTAAAAAGCAGCTTCTTTCGAGATGCTACTACAAGTTTTAAAACTGTGAGATGATGACCGAGGGTCAATATCTAGGAAATCAGGAATTTATGTGACGGGCTTGTTACTTTGCAAACAAGTAGTACTTATCACATCTAGTCAAATCCAATTATTTTTAACATGCTCTTACAAGTTTTCATAGAGTGAAATTATTACCGCGATTCAAAATCTCGGAAATTAGGAAGTGTGGGGACGGGCTCCCCACCATCCGCACAAGTAGTACTCATCTCCGAAATGAAAAATTCATTGGAGACCCTCCAAATCGTGCGCAAAAGGCAAAACCTCCCACCTTTAACATCCTCTTAGAAGTTTTAAAAGGCTGAGATTATGACCGAGATTTAAAAACTAGAAAATCGGGAATTGATGGGGACCTGCTCCCTACCATACGCACAAGAAGTACTCTTCAAAGCTAGCAAAAACCACATACCTTCAAGATTCTCGAAAAAGTTTTTAAAGAGTGAAATAATAACCGACATTCAAATTCTCGGAAATCGGGAATTCATGAGAGGCCCTCCACTCAGTGAGCACAAATAGTACTCATAACAGTTAGTAAAAACCAAAATCTCAGAAAGAGAGCCAAAATATCAGAAATGCTGAATTGGTTGGATATGCTCCACACGATGCACACAAGTAGTACTAATAACAGGTACTAAGAGCCACCTCCTTTCAACGTGCTCTTCAGAGTTTTAAAAGAGTGTGAATTATGAACGAGGGTCAAAGTCTAGGAGACGAGGAGTTGATGGGACGCAGTCAGTTTCGTCCTCAGAATTGGCACTCATCATAGCTAGTAAAAACCACCAACTTTCAACATGCTCCTAAAAGTTTTCAAAGAGTGACATTATGACGGTGAGTCAAAATCTCGGAAATCAGGACTTCATGGGACGCGCCTTACACCGTTCGCACAAGTAGTGCTCATCACAGCTAGTAAAAGCCACTTACTTTGAACATGCTCATAAAGGTTTTTAGGGAGTAGGATTATCAAAAAGAGTTAAAATCTTGGAAAACAGAAACTGATGGGTTGCGCACCACACCGACCACCAAAAAGTAGTACTCATCAAAGGTAGTTAAAACCACCTACTTTCAATATTCTTTCAAGAGTTTTGAAAGATTGCCATTATGAACGACATTCAAGATCTCGGAAATCAGGAAATCATGAGACGCGCTTCATACAGTGGCAAAAGTACTACTCACCTACGCTAGTTAAAAACTACCTACGTTCAACCTCCTCATACAACATTTCAAACAGGGACATTATCACTGGGAGTAAGAACCTCGGAAAGTAGGAATTAATGGGACGCGCGTTACACGGTGCATACAAGTATAGGTCATCACAGCTAGTAAAAACCACCTTCTTTCCATATGCTCTTACAAGTTGTCAAAGAGTACGATGATTACGGAGGATCAAAATCTCGGAAATAAGGAATTGATGGGACGAACTCCACACCTTAAGCAGAAGTAATGCTCGTCACAGCTAGTAAAAACCACCTTCCTTCAACAAGCTCTTACAAGTTTTCAAACAGTGTCAACAACAGTTTTCAAACAGTGTAAACAAACCGAGTCAACATCTCGGAAATCAGGAGGTGATGCGACGCGCTCCAAATTGTGCGAACAACTACCACTTAAAACCGCTTGTAAAAATCAGCTTCTTTGAATACGCTATTCCAAGTTTTCAAAGAGTGAGATGACGACCGAGAGCCGAAATCTCGGAAATCAGGAATTGATCTGACGCCCTCAACTTCTTGAGGACGAGTACTAGTAATCACAGCTAGTAAAAAGCAGGTACTTTCAAGATGCTATTAAAAGTTTTCAAAGAGTAAGATGATGACCGAAGGTCAATATCTAGGAAATCAGAAATTTATGTGACGTGCTCCAAACCTTGGAAACAAGTAGTACTTACCACAGCTGGTGAAATCCAATAAGTTTTAACATCCTCTTTTCATAGAGTAAAATTATTACCGAGATTCAAAATCTCGGAAATCAGGAATTGAAGAGACGAGCTACCCACCATCGGCCCAAGTAGGACTCTTAACAGCTAGTAAAAACCACCAACTTTCAACATGCTCCTAAAAGTTTTCAAAGAGTGACATTATGGCGGTGAGTCAAAATCTCGGAAAACAGGATTTCATTGGACGCGCTTCACACCATTTGCACCAGTAGTATTCATCACAGCCAGTAAAAACCACTTACTTTGAACATGCTCTTCAGAGTTTTTAAAGAGTGCGATTATCAACAAGAGTTAAAATCTTGGAAATCAGCAACTGATGGGATACGCACCACACCGACCGCACAAGTATTACTCATCAAGGGTAGTTAAAACCACCTTCTTTCAATATTCTTTCAAGAGTTTTGAAAGATTGGCATTATGAACGACATTCAAGATCTCGGAAATCAGGAATTCATGAGATGCGCTTCATACAGTGCGCACAAGTAGTACTTATAAACACTACAAAAAAACCACCTACTTTCAACCTGCTCTTACAACTTTTCAAACAGGGAGATTATCACTGGGAGTAAAAATCTCGAAAAGTAGGAATTAATGGGACGCCCATTACACCGTGCGCACAACTATTACTCTTCACAGCTAGTAAAAACCACCTTCTTTCCAGATGCTCTTACAAGTTCTCAAAGAGTAATATGACGACGGAGAATCAAAAGCTCGGAAATCAGGAATTGATGGGACGCACCTTAAGCAGAATTA
Organism: Pachyseris speciosa; assembly: GCA_016490735.1. NCBI lineage: Eukaryota > Metazoa > Cnidaria > Anthozoa > Scleractinia > Pachyseridae > Pachyseris > Pachyseris speciosa. Next base: position 108,414 of record JAEMWC010001106.1, on the reverse strand, counting down.
ATGTTCGTCACAGCTAGTAAAAACTACCTACCTGGAACAAGCTCTTAAAAGTTTTCAAACAGTGTCAACAACACTTTTGAAACAGTTTCAACAAACAGAGTCAATATCTCGGAAATGAGGAAGTGATGCGACGCGCTCCACATCATGCGAAAAACTGGTACTTATCAAAGCTTAAAAAAACAAGCTACTTTCAATATGCCATTACAAGTTTTCAAAGAGTGAGATCATGACCGAGAGCCGAGGTCTCAGAAATCGCGAATTGATGGGACGCGCTCAAAAACTTGAGGACCAGTACTACTAATCACAGCTAGTAAAAACCACTTTCTTTCCACATCCTCTTGCAAGTTGTCAAAGAGTATGATGATGACGGAGACAAAAAATCTCGGAAATCTGGAATTGAATTGACGCACGTTAAGTAGAATTAATGCACGTAACAGCTAGTAAACACCACCTGCCTTCAAGAAGCTCTTAAAAATTTTCAAAAAGTGTCAACAACAGTTTTGAAACAGTGTTAGCAAAAAGAGGCAACATCTCGGAAATCAGGAAACTATGGGACGCGCTTTACTTCGTGGCAAGAACTAGTACTTATCAGAGCTTGTAAAAGTCAGCGACTTTCAATATGCTATTACAAGTTTTCAAAGAGTGAGATGATGACTCAGAGCCGAAATCTCAGAATCAGGAATTAATCGGACTCCGTCAACACCATGCATGAGGAGGAGTACTAGTAATGACAGCTAGTAAGAAGCAGCTTGTTTCGAGATGCAATTACAACCTTTCAAAAAGTGATGTGATGACCGAGGTTCAATATCTAGGAAATCATGAATTTTTGTGACGGGCTCTTCACTTTGCGCACAAGTAGTACTTATCACAACTACTCAAACCCAGTTATTTTGAACAAGCTCTTACAAGTTTTCATAGAGTAAAATTATTACCGAGATTCAAGATGTCGGATATCATGACTTGAAGGCTCCTCACCATCCGCACAAGTAGTACTCATCAAAGCTAGTAAACACCATCTACCTTTTACATGCTATTACAAGTTTTAAGAAAGTGAGATTAAAACCGAGATTCAAACTCTCCGAAATTAAGAAGTGATGGAAGGCCCTGCACATAGTGCGCACAAGTACTAGTCATGACAGCAAGTAAAAACCTCCTATCTTCAACATCCTCTTACAAGTTTTAAAAGACTGAGATTTTGACGGAGATTTAAAATCTAGGAAACCGGGAATTGATGGAATCCCGCTCCCTACCATGCACACAAAAAGAACTCTTCAAAGCTAGCAAAAACCACATACCTTCAAGATTCTCGAACAAGTAAACCGACATTCAAATTCTGGGAAATAGGGAATTGATGGGAGGCCCTCCACTCAGTGAGCACAAGTAGTACCCATAACAGTTAGTAAAAACTACCTACTTTCAACATGCTCCTACAAGTTTTCAAAGAATCAGATTATGACCGAGAGTGAAAATCTCCGAATTCAAGAATTGATGGCATGCCGTCCAATCTCTGTGCACAAGTTGTACTCAACAAACGAACAAAAACCCAGCAATTTTACGCATATTCCAAAAAGTTCTCAAAGAGTAAGATTATGACTGAGAATCAACATCTGGGAAATTAGGAATTGAAAGGACGGGCTCTTAATGATGAGCACAACTAGTACTTATCACAGCTTGTAAAAACCAGCTACTTTCAATGGGCTACTAAGAGTTTCCAAAGAGGGAGATGATGACCGAGAACCAAAATCTAAGAAATCAGGTATTGATGGGACGCCCTGCACACCATCCACACAAGTAGTACTAATCACAGGTACTAAGAGCGAGGTCCTTTCAACGTGCTCTTCAGAGTTTTAAAAGATTGTGATTATGAACGAGGGTGAAAGTCCCGGAGATCAGGATTTATGCGACGCAGTCAGCTTCGTCCACAAAATTGGCACTCATCTTAGCTAGTTAAAAACCACCAATTTTGAACATGCTCCTAAACGTTTTCAAAGAGTGACATTATGACCGAGATTCAAAATCTCGGAATACAGGATTTCATGAGAGGCGCCTCACACCGCGAGGAACTGATGCGACGAGCTCCACCTCATTCGATCAACTGGTACTTATCAAAGCTTATAAAAAAAAGCTACTTTCAATATGCTATTACAAGTTTTCAAAGAGTGAGATAATGACGGAGAGCCGAGGTCTCAGAAATCGCGAATTGATGGGACGCGCTTAACAACTTGAGGACCAGTACTACTAATTACAACTAGTAAAAACCACCTTCTTTCCACATCCTCTTGCAAGCTGTCAAAGAGTAAGAAGATGACGGAGAATCAAAATCTTTTAAATCTGGAATTGATGGGACGCACGTTAAGCAGAAGTAATGCTCGTCACAGCTAGTAAAAACCACCTACCTTCAACAACCTCTTAAAAGTTTTCAAAAAGTGTCAACAACAGTTTTGAAACAGTGTCAGCAAAAAGAGGCAACAGCTCGGAAATTAAGAAACTATGGGACGCGCTTTACATCGTGCAAACAACTAGTACTTATCAGAACTTGTAAAAATCAGCGACTTTCAATATGCTATTACAAGTTTTGAAAGAGTGAGATGATGACTCAGAGTTGAAATCTCAGAAATCAGCAATTAATCGGATTCCCTAAACACCATGAAGACGAGTACTGCTAATCACAGCTAGTAAGAAGCAGCTACTTTCGAGATGGTATTAAAAGTTTTCAAAGAGTGAGATGATGAGCGAGGGTCAATATCTAGGAAATAAGGAAGTTATGAGACGTGCTCTAATCCTTGTTCACAAGTAGTACTTATCACAGCTAGTCAAATCCAATTAGTTTGAACATCCTCTTACAACTTTTCAAAGAGTAAAATTATTACCGAGATTCAAAATCTCGGAAATTAGGAATTAAAGAGACGAGCTCCCAACCATCCGCACAGGGAATACCAATACCAGGTAGTAAAAGACATCAACTTTCAGTATGCTCCTGAAAGTTTTCAAAGAGTGACATTATGAAGAACAGTCAAAATCTCGGAAAACAGGATTTCATGGGACGCGCTTCACACCGTTCGCACAAGTAGTACTCGCCACAGCGAGTAAAAACCACTTTCTTTGAACATGCTCTTCAGAGTTTTTAAGGAGTGCGATTATCAAGAAGATTTAAAATCTTGGAAATCAGCAACTCATGGGACGAATATCACACCGACCGCACAAATATTAATCATCAAAGGTAGTTAAAACCACCTACTTTCACTATTCTTTCAAGAGTTTTGAAAGATTGCCATTATGAACGACATTCAAGATCTCGGAAATCAGGAATTCATGGTCGAGGCGCGCTCCATACAGTGCACGAAAGTAGTACTCATCAACGCTAGTTAAAAACCACCTTCTTTCAAACTGCTCTTAAAACTTTACAAACAGTAAAAATCTTGGAAAGTAGGAATTAATGGGTCGTGCGTTACACGGTGCGCACAAGTATTAGTCATCACAGCTAGTAAAAACCACCTTCTTTCCATATGCTCTTACAAGTTGTCAAAGAGTACGATGATTACGGAGGATCACAACCTCGGAAATCAGGAATTGATGGGACGCACTCCACACCTTAAGCAGAAGTAATGCTCCTTACAGCTAGTAAAAACCACCTTCCTTCAACAAGCTCTTACAAGTTTTCAAACAGTGTCAACAAAAGTTTTCAAACAGTGTCAACAAACCGAGTCAACATCTCGGAAATCAGGACGTGATGCGACGCGCTCCAAATTCTGCGAACAACTACCACTTAAAACGGCTTGTAAAAATCAGCTTCTTTGAATACGCTATTCCAAGTTTTCAAAGAGTGAGATGACGACCGAGAGCCGAAATCTCGGAAATCAGGAATTGATCGGACGCGCTCAACTTCTTGAGGACGAGTACTAGTAATCACAGCTAGTAAAAAGCAGGTACTTTCAAGATGCTATTACAAGTTTTCAAAGAGTAAGATCAATAAGTCAATATCTAGGAAATCAGAAAGTTATGTGACGTGCTCTAAACCTTGGAAACAAGTAGTACTTATCACAGCTAGTGAAATCCAATAAGTGTTAACATCCTCTTTTCATAGAGTAAAATTATTACCGAGATTCAAAATCTCGGAATTCAGGAATTGAAGAGACGAGCTACCCACCATCGGCCCAAGTAGTACTCTTAACAGCTAGTAAAAACCACCAACTTTCAACATGCTCCTAAAAGTTTTCAAAGAGTGACATTATGGCGGTGAGTCAAAATCTCGGAAAACAGGATTTCATGGGACGCGCTTCACACCGTTTGCACCAGTAGTATTAACCACAGCTAGTAAAAACCACTTACTAGGATCATGCTCTTCAGAGTTTTTAAAGAGTGCGATTATCAACAAGAGTTAAAATCTTGGAAATCAGCAACTGATGGGATACGCACCACACCGACCGCAAAAGTATTACTCCTCAAAGGTAGTTAAAGCTACCTACTTTCAATATTCTTTCAAGAGTTTTGAAAGATTGGCATTATGAACAACATTCAAGATCTCGGAAATCAGAAATTCATGAGACGCGCTCCATACAGTGCGCACAAGTAGTACTCATAAACACTAGAAAAAAAACTACCTACTTTCAACCTGCTCTTACAACTTTACAAAATGGGAGATCATCACTGGGAGGAAAAATCTTGGAAAGTAGGAATTAAGGGGTCGTGCGTTACACCGTGCGCACAAGTATTACTCATCACAGCTAGTTAAAACCACCTTCTTTCCACATGCTCTTTCAAGTTGTCAAAGAGTAAGATGATGACGGAGACTCAAGATCTCAGAAATCAGGAATTGATGGGACGCACTCCACACCTTAAGCAGAAGTAATGCTCGTCACAGCTAGTAAAAACTACCTACCTTCAACAACCTCTTAACAGTTTCAAAACAGTGTCAACAAAAAGAGTCAGTGCCTCGGAAATCAGGAATTGATGCGACGCGCTCCACATCATACGAGCAACTAGTACTTATCACAGCTCCTAAAAACAAACAACTTTCAATATGCTATTAAAAATTTTCAAAGAGTGAGATGATGACAAAAAGTCGAAAACTCAGAAAACAGGAATTGATGGTACGCGCTCAACATCTTGAGGACGAGTACTACTAATGACAGCTAGTAAGAAGCAGCTTGTTTCGAGATGCAATTACAATCTTTCAAAGAGTAATGTGATGACTGAGGGTCAATATCTAGGAAATCAGATATTTTTGTGACGGGCTCTTCACTTTGCGCACAAGTAGTACTTATCACAACTAGTCAAACCCAATTATTTTGAACAAGCTCTTACAAGTTTTCATAGAGTAAAATTATTACCGAGATTCAAGATGTCGGAAATGATGAATTGAAGGCTCCTCACCAATCCGCACAAGTAGTACTCATCAAGGCTAGTAAAAACCATCTACCTTTTACATGCTATTACAAGTTTTAAAAAAGTGAAATTAAAACCGAGATTCAAAATCTCCGAAATTAAGAAGCAAAGGGAGGCCCTGCATACCGTGCGCACAAGCACTAGTCATGACAGCAAGTAAAAACCTCCTATCTTTAACATCCTCTTACAAGTTTTAAAAGACTGAGATTATGACGGAGAATTAAAATATAGGAAACTGAGAATTGATGGGCTCCCGCTCCCTACCATGCGCACAAAAAGAACTCTTCAAAGCTAGCAAAACCACATACCTTCAAGATTCTCGAACAAGTTTTCATAGAGTGAGATGATCACCGACATTCAAATTCTCGGAAATCGGGAATTGATGGGAGGCCCTCCATTCAGTGAGCACAAGTAGTACGCATAACAGTTAGTAAAAACCAGCTACTTTCAACATGCTCCTACAAGTTTTCAAAGAATCAGATTATGACAGAGAGTAAAAATCTCCCAATTCAAGACTTAATGGCATGCCGTCCACACTCTGTGCACAAGTAGTACTCAACAAACGAACAAAAACCCAGCAACTTAACGCATATTCCAAAAAGTTTTAAAAGAGTGAGATTATGACTGAGAGTCAACATCTGGGAAATTAGGAGTTGAAAGGACGAACTCTTAATGATGCGCACAACTAGTACTTATCACAGCTTGTAAAAACCAGCTACTTTCAATGTGCCTTACAAGTTTCCAAGGAGGGAGATGATGACGGAGAACCAAAATCTAAGAAATCAGGAATTGATGGGACGCCCTGCACACCATCCACACAAGTAGTACTAATCACAGGTACAAAGAGCGACGGAATTTCAACGTGCTCTTCAGAGTTTTAAAAGAGTGTGATTATGAACAAGAGTCAAAATCCCTGAAATTAGCAACTGATTGGACGCGCATCACACCGACCGCACAAGAAGTAGTCATCAAAGAGAGCTAAAACCACCTACTTTCAATAGTCTTTCAAGAGTTTTCAAAGATTGCCATCATGAACGACATTCGGTGTGAACAACAGTTTTCAAACAGTGTCAGCAAACAGAGTAAACATCTCGGAAATCAGGAAGTTATGGGTCGCGCTCCACATCGTCCGAACAACTAATAGTAATCACTGGTTGTAAAAACCAGCAACTATCACAAGTCCTCAAAGAGTGAGATGATGAACGTGAACCAAAAATCTCAGAATTCAGGAATTGATCGGACGCGCTCAACACCTTGAGCACGAGTACTACTAATCACAGCAAGTAAAAATCAGGTAATTTCGAGATGCTATTACAACTTTTCAAAGAGTGAGATGATGACCGAGCGTCAATATCAAGGAAATCAGGAATTTATGTGACGGGCTCTACACCTTGCGCACAAGTAGCAGTTATCAGAACTAGTGAAATCCAATTATTTTCAGCATGCTATTACAAGTTTTCATAGAGTAAAATTACGACCGCGATACAAAATCTCGGAAATCAGGAATTGAAGGCACGCGCTCCCCACACTCCGCACAAGTAGTACTCATCACAGCTAGTAAAGAAGGTTTGAAAAAATGAGATAAAAACCGAGAGTCAAAATCTCCGAAATCAAGAATTGATGGGAGGCCCTCCACACCGTGCGCACAAGTAAAGACCTCCTACCTTCAACATCCTCTTACAAGTTTTAAAAGACTGAGATTATGACAGAGATTTAAAATCTAGGAAATCGGGAATTGATGGGGACCCGCTCCCTACCATGCGCACAAGAAGTAAGCTTCAAAGCTTGCAAAAACCACATACCTTCAGGATTCTCGAACATGTTTTCAAAGAGTGAGGTGATAACCGACATTCGAAGTCTCGGAAATCGGGAATTGATGGGAGGCCCTCCACTCAGTGAGCACAAGTAGTACTCATAACAGTTAGTAAAAACTACCAACTTTCAACATTCCTCAACAAGTTTTCAAAGACTGAGATTATGACCGAGAGTCAAAATTTCCGAATTCAAGAATTGATGCTATGCCGTCGACAATCTGTGCATAAGTAGTACTTAACCAACAAACAAAAAGTCACCGACTTTCAGCATATTCCTACAAGAATGAGATTATGACCGAGAGTCAACATCTGGGAAAAAAAGAATTGAAAGGACGCGCTCTTAATAATGCGCACAACTAGTACTTATCAGAGCTTGTAAAACCAGCTACTTTTACTAATAATAATAATAACTGTCTGTGCTAATCGTCATTGCAAATTACAGCAAGGACGCAGCGCGACAATGTCGAACCGAAAGCATATACAAGGCGCCTCTGGCAGCCGCTATACGGTCCATGTATGACCTCGGAGCACAGCGTACAGCCAGCTCGAATAAGCCGTATGTTGGTTTCTGCTGAGGGAAGAAAACCGGACTACCCGGAGAAAAACCCTCGGAGCATGATCGAGAACAAACAGAAACTCAGCCCACTTATGGCGTCACCACAGGGAATCGAACGCGGTGCCACATTGGTGGAAGGCGAGTGCTCTCACCACTACGCCATCCCTGTTCCCCTTCCATTCAATGTGCTCCTTCAATGTGCTATTACAACTTTTCAAAGAGTGAGATGATGACCCAGAGCCGAAATCTCAGAAATCAGGAATTGATGGGACGCGCTCAACATCTTGAGGACGTGTACTACTAATCACAGCAAGTAAGAAGCAGCTGCTTTCGAGAGGCTATTAAAAGTTTCCAAAGAGTGAGATGATGACCGAGGGTCAATATCTAGGAAATCAGGAATTTGTGTGACGTGCTCTTTACTTTGCACACAAGTAGTACTTATCACAACTAGTGAAATCCAATTATTTTGAACATGCTCTTAGAAGTTTTCATAGAGAAAAATTACTACCGAGATTCAAAATCTCGGAAATCAGGAATTGAACAGACGAGCTCCACACCATTCGCACAAGTAGTACTCATAACAGCTAGTAAAAATCACCAACTTTCAACATGCTCCTAAAAGTTTTCAAATGGTGACATTATGACGGTAAGTCTAAATCTCGGAAGAAAGGATTTCATGGAAAAAGCTTCACACCGTTCGCACAAATACTACTCATCACAGCGAGTAAAAGCCACTTACTTTGAACATGCTCTTCAGAGTTTCTAAAGAGTGCGATTATCAACAAGAGTTAAAATCTTGGAAATAAGCAACTGATGGGACGCGCACCACACCGACCGCACAAGTGGTACTCATCAAAGGTAGTTAAAATCACCTACTTTCAAGTTTCTTTCAAGAGCTTTCAAAGATTACCATTATGAACGACATTCAAGATCACGGAAATCAGGAATTCATGACGCGCTCTATACAGTGCGCGGAAGTACTTCTCATCAACGCTAGTTAAAAACCACCTACTTTACGCCTTCTCTTACAACTTTTCAAACAAGGAGATTATCACTGGCATTAAAAATCTCGGAAAGTAGGAATTAATGGGATGCGCGCTACACCGTGCGCACAAGTATTACTCATCACAGCTAGTAAAAACCACCTTCTTTCCACATGCTCTTACAAGTTGTCAAAGAGTAAGATGATGACAGAGACTCAAAAGCTCGGAAATCAGGAATTGATGGGCTACTAAAAACAACCTACCTTCAACAAGCTCTTAAAAGTTTTCAAATAGTGTCAACAACAGTTTGCAAACAGTGTCAGCAAACAGAGTCAACATCTCGGAAATCAGGAAACGATGGGACGCGCTCCACATTGTGTGAAAAACGAGTACTTTTCACAGCTTGTAAAAATCAGCTGCTTTCAATCTGCTATTACAAGTTTTTAAAGAGTGAGATGATGACCGAGAGCCGAAATATCACAAATATGGAATTGATGGCAAGCGCTCAACACCTTGACGACGAGTACTACTACTTTCGAGATGCTAGAGTCAATATGTTGGAACTCAGGAATTTATTTGACTTGCTCTACACCATCCACACAATTAGTACTAATGACAGGTACTAAGAGCCACCTCCTTTCAACGTGCTCTTCAGAGTTTTAAAAGAGTGTGATTATGAAAGAGGGTCAAAGTCTCGGAGATCAGGAGTTGATGGGACGCAGTCAGTTTCGTCCCCAAAATTGGCACTCATCATAGCTAGTTAAAACCACCAACTTTCAAAGTGCTGCTAAGAGTTTTCAAAGAGTGACATTATGACGGAGAGTCAAAATCTCGGAAAAGAGGATTTCATGGGACACGCCTAACACCGTTTGCACAAGTAGTACTCATCACAGCGAGTAAAAACCACTCACTTTCAACATGCTCTTAAGAGTTTTTAAAGAGTGCGATTATCAACTAGAGTCAAAATCCCTGAAATTAGCAACTGATGGGACGCGCACCACACCGACCGTACAAGTAGTAGTCATAAAAGGTAGCTAAAACCACCTACTTTCAATATTCTTTCAAGAGTTCTTAAAGATTGCCATTATGAACGACATTCAGTGTCAACAACAGTTTTCAAACAGTGTTAGCAAACAGATTAAACATCTCGGAAATCAGGGAACTATGGGACGCGCTCGACATCGTGCGAACAACTAGTACTTATAACCGCTTGTGAAAACCAGCTACTTTCAATACGCTATTACACGTTTTCAAAGAGTGAGATGATGGCCGAGAGCCGAAATCTCAGAAATCAGGAATTCATCGGATGCGCTCAACACCTTGAGGACGATTACTACTAATTGCAGGAAGTAAAAAGCAGATACTTGCCAGATGCTATTACAAGTTTTCAAAGAGTGAGATGATAAGCCAGAATCAATATCTAGGAAATCAGGAATTTGTGTGACGTGCTCTACACGTTGCGCACAAGTAGTACTTATCACAACTAGTGAAATCCAATTAGTTTGAACATCCTCTTACAAGTTTTCACATAGAGTGAAATTATTACCGAGATTCAAAATCTCGGAAATCAGGAATTGAAGAGACGAGCTCCCCACCATCCGCAAAATTAGTACTCATCACAGCTAGTAAAAAGCACCAACTTTCAACATGCTCCTAAAAGTTTTCAAACAGTGACATTATGACGGTCAGTCAAAATCTCGGAAAACAGGATTTCATGGGACGGGCTGCACACCGTTCGCGCAAGTAGTACTCATCACAGCGAGTAAAAACCACTTACTTTTAACATGCTCTTAAATTGCCCATTATTGTCGCGCGATAATGGGTTTTATGATGAGGCGGGGCCTCATCTTATCTTTGGGAGCAAGCTGTAGAGGTTGAGATCAAGATAACGATTCTTAGGACACCACACGCAGTGAAGGATATAAATTCGTGAGGCTCGCTATCACTCGCCACTCTGCCAACGCCAATCGTGATAGCATCACTTCGAAAGATTCACGAGTTACAGTATTTCTTTTCTTCAACCAGGCAAGTAGATCGTTTTTGTAATCCTCCGTGTATTCCGTCTAGCTCCTATTTGGATGCGTTTTGATCTTTCTTTGGCTGCTTTCTGTGCCCTCCTATATTTTCCTGCAATTATGGCCAAGCGCCGCGTATTGATAATCGGGTATTCTTTCATTCATCGTCTGAAGGCGTTTGTGCACAAAGAGAGGCATATTCTTACTTTTACAGCCTTAAGTGGCATAAGTCAGATTCATTTCCACGGAGTTGGGGGGTGGACGATTGCTAAATTTCGTAAGTTCGATTTCGATGCTGTCCGTCGCATAGCCCTCGATATTATTATTTTGGAGCTTGGCTCTAACGATCTACTTGAGCCTACGCCACAGTCCGTTGGCTCGGAGCTCGAAACTTTGGCCCGTGAATTGTACGAGTTTTCCTCCGCGCAACTTGTTGTTATCGGGCAGCTCCTTCGTCGTCGTTCACCGAACTCGGATGAGTTTAATTGTAAGGTGGCCAAACTTCATAAGTACCTCAAAGTTGTTCTAGAGCAGTTGCCTTTTTGTTATTACTGGCGACATAGGGGTTTTTGGAACTCCAACAGTGAGCTATATTTAGCCGATAGAGTTCACCTTAACAGATTATTTTTTAATTTTTTAATTTTTTAATAATTTTTTTTAATTTTTTAAACAAAAACTAGTGAGCAGCACACAGCAACAGATCTTGTCAATGTTTTTTAATATTATCCGACCGGTTTCGTCTGATCAGACAGACTTCATCAGGGATTTAACAAGATTACAAATTGAACTACTTTTATACTAAACATTTACAGTATAAAGCACGTTCAAAGTAGGGTGTGAACAGCAAAAAACACCCACAAACAAATACGCACAGGATACAACGTAAATCCTGCGTTACAAAATGTGCAATAGTTAATTTTGGGGGTCACGATTTAACGTTAAATCGTGACCCCCAAAAAGTATTTATTTACATAGATGCGCTAACGTGTTAGTAGCTTTATAACTAACGATAGTACTAAGGTTAGGTAAATGCTTAAGAATAACTTTCTTGATTCCAATATGAGTGCAATTAAAGGACGTTTTGAACACCACCCGTCTATGCGTAAGTACTCTTACAGGCTTAGAAAACCATTTCTTCCTGTTCCTATAGCTAATCCCCCTGAAAATAGGTAGTAAAAACTTAGCAGGATAACGCGTAAGGCGTAGGCGCTTCCAAAAAAGCAGCCGTGTCTCATTGAATGAGTAAAACCTGGAGCTATTTCTGGCGTAGCGCATAAGTTCGCCCTTAATAAAGGCTTTTTATTGCTAGTGGGGTGAAATGATTCAAAAGGTATGTACAAATACTTGTTAAGTGGTTTCTGAAAAGTAGAGTATTGCAGCGTTGGATAAGAAGAATCCTTGAAAAGAAGCAAATCTAGGAAAGAAATCTTAGAATCGCTAATTTCGCACGTTATCTTAATTCGTTCATCCTTAGTATTTATAGCACTCAGAAATTCTGAAAGGATTTCCCGCGTCCCATCCCAGATGACAAATATATCATCAATAAATCGCTAGTAAAGAGTAAGATGTTGAGCATACAACTCTATAATGTCCCTTTCGTGATAATACATAAATGCATTTGCCGCTGTAACAGCAAAGGGAGTGCCCATAGCGATTCCGTGTATTTGATGGTATATGTCACAGCTAAATTCTGATTTAAGGAAATTATTCTCAAAGACTAATCTAGTTAACTGAACCAACAGAGGAGTTTGCGTAACCTTACCCTCGCGGAGCAAGAGGTCAAGAGCAATAATAGCCTTCTTAGTGTCAATGTTCGGGTAAAGTGATGACACATCCGCCGTGACAAGAAGGCAATTTGCGGGTAGCTTAATCCCCTCTAGACTTTGGATCAGTTCACCAGAGTCACGTAACACCGTAGGCATGGTTATAGAAGGTTTAACTAACTCGTCTATAAGAATACTAATAGGCCTGGTGATGTAAGAGTGAGAAGCTGCGATAGGCCTTCCAGCTATAGGTGACTTGTGAATCTTAGGAATAATGTAGAACTTAGCGGGATCGAGACTCCTAGGATTGTCATCAAGACTACGAAGACATTTGTGAGAATTTGGAGGTAGAAAGCTAGAGTAACTCTTAACAAGTTTTTCCCTTGTCTCGATTACCTTTTGACGTCTGAATGTCCAGTCATCATTGGTGACTTAAACATACGACTTAGTGTCATTTAGGTTATCTAGAGTTTCTTGTTCTACCCATTCTGTGGAAATGAGAGCAGGTCCAAGGTTTTTGTCCGTTGCTAGGACGCGAACCGTAGGATCTTCCTTGATCTCACGCAATCCACTCCGTTCATCAGACGACAGATTATTTCGCCAGCCTGGTTTATTCTGATGAAAGTTCTCCAGTAAGTCTTGACGAATTTTGTACAGGTGTTCCTCGAGGTCAGGATCTTCCCGTGGAGGATTCCAGCCTGATCTTACGTACAGTTTAGGATTAAAATCACGATTATCGGGCTGATTGGCATATTTGTAATGCAACCGGACACTGCGACAGAAGTCCTGTACTTGACCCTCGAAAACACGCGCAGTTGGGGGCAGAACTTCAGACCCAGGCCAAGAGTTCGTGACTGCGTCGCGGTGAGAGTGGCGTGTGAAAGATTGTGAAATTCCAAGTTCTGTGGTAATAAGTCCAAGATCGGTTTGTTTGCCATTTTATCCAGCTATTTCTCGAAACTGCCTCGTATGTCTATTTTACGACAGCGTTTCCTCGGCCTTTTACGAATTTTGATTGCTGGCGACGCGAAACAGAGGAAGACCGGCTATCTGAGAACCCCACTCGTGGTTTTCTCGCTGCTGTCTTTCTCCTTTCTATTGATCGACTTTGCCTGCCTTTTGGAGTGTTTTTGGCTGCCAATGCGTCTCGCTGGTTACCACTGGAATTGCGGCGTTGGCTGCGATTCCTGGAGCTTGATCGTTCCGTGTTACGGCTTCTGGGATTTTTGGAGTTTTTACTGGGAGCTTGGCGTGTCTTCACCGGGGAGGAAATTGGTTTAAGCTTTGAGACTTCTCGTTGCACGGCACGCCGAACCATGTCGTGGAAGGATTCCTCGTTGATGGTGAATTGTGCTTCCATTCGCTCAGCAATTTTGGCGGCTTTGCTTGCTTTCTTGATGTTCTCCGTTACCCGTTTAGAAGTCCGTTTTGCGGCGCACTTGAAGTAAAAGTCATCGGCGAAAGATGTTGCTGATTTGGCAAACTCGTCCGCTTCGATGTTCAGAGAAGGCTCACTTGACTGGAACGAGTTTTTCCAAGTCTCTATATAGTTGTGAGGACTTTCTGTTTTTCTTCCGTGCATCGATCTTTCACGTGCTGTTCGTCCAATTCAAGGGCCTCGATAGTGGCGTCTAGAAGCTTCAATTCAGCCTCCTTAATTATGACATTAAATGTTTGCTGAAGATGTTCCGCGTTTCTGCCTTTCGCAGTGACATTGCCAATCTTCATACCATTGGGCACCTTCCCGTCGCTTTTTGAGGACTCAAGTCTTTGCTTACGCTCTTGTAGAGCATAAAGCTGGTTTTCGGCATCGATGAGGTTGTAGACAAGCTTTTTGAGGACGCGTTGAAAGTGGTCGTCGATCCACGTTTGGGATTCTGCTGATTCTTCGGCTGATGCTCGAAGATCTTCCACTATATCATCACGCGCACTGCTCTGTCTCTCCGCAGATTCTTGCCGCTTTTTAAGTTTCAAGGCACTTTTACCTTTCTTGAGTCCAGGGCGACCTGTAGTGTTGCTGAACATTGTGGCTTCTTCTAGTGACGACTTAGACAATTTGTTTAAAAAATTAAAAAATTAAACAATTATAAATTTATGCGCATTATTCGAGGGGCGATTTTGAAGGCCTTGCAATTAGTGGGTGTGTGCTCAAACTAGTGGCCCTTCGCGGCCAGTCTGATATGTGCATGGCATAATTCTAAACCATACACCTTTACTATTTGTCGTGGCACCCGTTTATATATCAATATATATATATCTTTTTTCTGTACATATTACATTTACCACAAAAATTGCAGGCTATATTGTTGGTTCTCATGCAGTTGTTATTCACTTGCATGTCCTGTACTTGACATTTATGGCTTAGTTTGTTATTTCTTGGCGGGTTTTGTTTATGACATTAGTGTGCCCAACGCACCCAGGCCATTACAGGACAAATGTCCTGTTTGAATGTCTTGGATTGTTCAGTGTTGTCATGTTCCTGCTGTGGTTTGTACTAGTACGTACTTGATATTCTTTGGCTTCCGTTCTACTTTCAGTTTTGTTGGTGCGTAAATAGCCCAGCACTTACGAGCCTAGTTGAATTTCTCGGATTAACTTCCTATTCTGGCTTATTTGCCTTACCGATAGCTCGCTAAGGCATGGGAACACACCCGCTAAATTTGCTCATAACTAATGTGACAATATATGTTGGAGTAATGTCAGGTACCATTTCTCATAAGGATGCCCTCTACCCGAGCATCAGAGCGCCAGGCAGCCAAACGACCTACACCGGCAGTCCTTGCAAAACGGCGCCGAGCAGAGATTGTTTCAACGGCCCACTCGAAGTCAGCGCCAGCCGCGCCGTCTACTTCGAATTTCAGCCCCACTGAACTGACCGCCGTGATTTCTCAAGCCATTTCAAGCGCCTTACAGTCAGCAGGAATTATCAACGCCGGTCCTGCGACTGCTGCAAGTGAACCAGCCACGAGTGCTCAAGAACCAACATTGGTTGAAGACGCCGCGTCCGTAGAAATCGCGGACCTGACTAACACTGTGGCTGCGGTTAGGCTAATATTTCCGTCTGATTAACCACACGAGACGTTTTCCAGTGTCACTTTCGACCTGGAATCTCGCGTCTCAGATCGTATCAAGGCAAAGATATGGGCTCATGAGTATGTTGATTTTAGCTCGCTCCTTACAGTAACTCCGGACGAAGCGAAATATCGGATATCTGTGACAAATGACTACGATAACCCTGGTCTTCATCTTGAACACGTGAAACCCAAACGGCGGATTTTATCTATTGACCAATGGCTGACCGCATTTAATGTATTTTTAGCTGTCTACACTATCAAGGCTCCTAGTGCGATAAGCTCGTTAATGAAGTACTGCGAAGTGGTCCGGGACATTGCCGCCAAACAGGGTAATTGGCGCTATTACGATGAGCAGTTTAGATTTCTTCGCCAGTCTAAGCCCAATCGTTATCCGTGGGATAATGTAGCATGGGAATTATGGCATCAGGCTTTACATAGCTCTCTTACCGCGTCTAGGCCACCCTACAATCCCGATTTTCGTACCCGTCGGCCCAACCAGCGTCCCTTTCAGTCCTTTCCCAAGGGAGTTTGTTGGCGGTTTTATTCCGGACAATTTTGCCGGGGATTTCGTTTCATTTTCGAATTTCGTTTAATTCACTATCTTTCCTACCCAGGGGTTCTCCGTTAATGACGGTATTCCTAAAGAACTCGCCTCTGTTCGCTACGCCACCATTGATGATGCTATAGGTCTTATCAAATCGTTTGGGCAAGGTTGTTTTCTGGCAAAAACAGACATTAAGTCCGCCTTTAGAATCATTCCTGTAACTTCCAGCGATTTTCCGTTGCTGGGAATGGAATGGCAAGGGAAATTTTACTTTGACACATGCCTTACCATGGGGTGTTCCTCGTCATGTAATATATTTGAAACATTCAGCACCGCCCTAGAATGGATCGCCAAGAATAAACTCCATGCTTCAGCGGTCATCCACATTTTGGACGATTTTTTTATTTCTCGCGCCCTCTGAGGTCAAATGTCAGATTGACCTCAATAATTTTCTTCATTTATGTCACCGAATCGGCGTTCCCATAGCCGATTAAAACCGAGAGACAAAATCTCCGAAATCAAGAATTGATTGGAGACCCTCCACACCGTGCGCACAAGTAAAAACCTACTACCTTCAACATTCTCTTCCAAGTTTTAAAAAACTGAGATTATGACCGAGATTTAAAATCTAGGAAATAGATAATTGATGGGGACCCGTTCCCTACAACGGCACAAGAAGTACTCTTCAAAGCTTGCAAAAACACCATACCTTCAAGATTTTCGAACAAGTTTTCAAAAGGTGAGATGATAATCGACATTCAAATTCTCGGAAATCGGAAATTGATGGGAGGCCCTCCACTCAGTGAGCACAAGTAGTACGCATAACAGTTAGTAAAAACCAGATTAAGACCGAGAGTCAAAATCTCCAAATTCAAGAATTGATGGCATGCCGTCCACACTCTGTGCACAAGTGGTACTCAACAAACGAACAAAAAGCCAGCTACCTTCAGCATATTCCAAAAAAGTTTCCAAGAATGAGATTATGACCGAGAGTCAACATCTGGGAAATTAGGAATTGAAAGGACGCGCTCTTAATGATGCCCACAACTAGTACTTATCACAGTCTGTAAAAACCAGCTACTTTCAATGTGTTATTACAAGTTTTCAAAGAGGGAGATGATGACCTAGAGCCAAAATCTAACAAATTAGAAATTGATTTGACGCACTGCACACCATCCACACAAGTAGTACTAATCAATGGTTCTAAAAGCCACCTCTTTTGAACGTGCTCTTCAGAGTTTTAAAAGAGTGTGATTATGAACGAGGGTCAAAGTCTCGGATATCAGGAGTCGATGGGACGCAGTCACCTTCGTCCACAAAATTGCCGCTCATCATAGCTTGTAAAAACCACCAACTTTCAACATGATCCTAAAAGTTTTCAAATAGTGACATTAGGACGGAGATTCAAAATCTCGGAATACAGGATTTCATGAAAAGCGCCTCACACCGTTCGCACAAGTAGTATTCATCACAGCCAGTAAAAACCACTTACTTTCAACATGCTCTTAAGAGTTTTTAAAGAGTGCGATTATAAAAAAGATTCAAAATCTTGGAAATTAGCAACTGATGGGACGCGCACCACACCGACCGCACAAGTACTACTCATCAAAGGTAGCTGAAATGACCTACTTTCAATATTCTTTCAAGAGTCTTCAAAGATTGCCATCATGAACGACATTCAGTTTCAACAACAGTTTTGAAGCAGTGTCAGGAAATAGAGTAAACATCTCGGAAATCAGGAAATTATGGGACGCGCTCCACATCGTGCGAACAACTAACAGTTATCACCGCTTGTAGAAACCAGCTACTACCAATATGCTATTACAAGTTTTCAAAGGGTGAGATGATGACCGAGAGCCGAAATCTTAGAAATCAGCAATTGATCGGACGCGCTCAACAGCTTGAGGACGAGTACTACTAATCACAGCAAGTAAAAAGCAGGTACTTTCCAGATGCTATTACAAGTTTTCAAGGAGTGAGATGATGACCGACGGTCAATATCTAGGAAATCAGGAATTTATGTGACGTGCTCTACACCTTGCGCACAAGTAGTACTTATCGCAACTAGTAAAATCCAATTAGTTTGAACATCCTCTTTAAAGTTTTCATAGAGTAAAATTGTTACCGAGATTCAAAATCTCGAAAATCCGGAATTCAAGCGCAGAAGACCGACTGCACAAGTAGTAGTCATCAAAGGTAGCTAAGACCACCTGCTTTCAATAGTCTTTCAAGAATTTTCAAAGATTGCCATCATGAACGAGCTTCAGTGTGAACAACAGTTTTCAAACAGTGGCAATAAATAGAGTAAACATCTCGGAAATCAGGAAATTATGGGACGTGCTCCAGATCGTGCGAAAAAGTAGCAGTTATCACCGCTTGCAAAAACCAGGTACTACCAATATTCTATTACAAGTTTTCAAAGAGTGAGATGATGACCAAGAGCCGAAATCTCAGAAATCAGGAATTGATCGGACGCGCTCAACACTTTGAGGACGAGTACTACTAATCACAGCAAGTAAAAAGCAGGTACTTTCCAGACGCTGTTACAAGTTTTCAAAGAGTGAGATGATGACCGACGGTCAATATCTAGGAAATCAGGAATTTATGTGACGTGCTCTACACCTTGCGCCCAAGTAGTACTTATCACAACTAGTAAAATCCAATTAGTTTGAACATCCTCTTTCAAGTAGTACTTATCGCAACTAGTAAAATCCAATTAGTTTGTACATGCTCTTTCAAGTTTTCATAGAGTAAAATTATTACCGAGATTCAAAATCTCGGAAATCAGGAATTGAAGAGGCGAGCTCCCCACCATCCGCAAAAATTAGTACTCATCACAGCTAATAAAAACCATCAACTTTCAACATGCTCCTAAAAGTTTTCAAACAGTGATATTATTTTTTTTTTTTAATAGTGCAACCTTTATTTACGCGCTCAACGTTACAATTACATTATTCGCTTATGTCACTAACTTTGAAATACTATGTTTACAATTACAATAAATTATTGAACGTTTTGTTAAAAGCTGTTATTTTGTTATGTGCGATTGCGATTTCATGCTGTATATTTATTTTTTCATTGAGAAATGGCAGAAAACTGTCGAAACAGAGTTTCCTTTCATGAAGGCAGCTGTTATAAATAGTGAACTTTGCTATCAGGAGTGCGTAATTTAAAGAATCTAGGTGCTTAACATTGCCAAAAACTCCATATAAAATCATACTGTCAGACAATGTGATAGATAACGTAGTTTTTGTATTCCACCAGTTTTGAAAACAGTTCCAAAAACGTTTTGTCGAAGGGCAATGTAGCAACATGTGATCTAAAGTATGTCTGTCGGCAAAACACTGAGGGCAAACATCGCTCTCGCAAACTTTTGCTCGACAAAGGTTAACTTTGGTTGGGAGGATGTTGTGGATGACTTTGAACTGGAACATTGTTACACTTATGTCGTTTTTAAAATTAAATGGAAATTCGTAAACCCGATGGATATTTTCCTGGGTGAAACCATGTCTTAAAATTTTGCTTTCAGTGACATTATGACGGAGAGTCAAAATATCGGAAAAACAGGATTTCATGGGACGCGCTTCACACAGTTCGCACAAGTAGTACTGATCACAGCCAGTAAAAACCACTTACTTTGAACATGCTCTTAAGAGTTTTTAAAAAGTGCGATTATCAACAAGAGTTAAAATCTTGGTAATCAGCAACTCATGGCACGCGCACCACACCGACCGCACAAGTATTACTCATCAAGGGTAGTTAAAACCACCTTCTTTCAATATTCTTTCAAGAGTTTTGAAAGATTGCCATTATGAACGACATTCAAGATCTCGGAATTCAGGAAGTCATGAGACGCGCTCCACAGAGTGCGCAGAAAAAGTACTCATCAACACTAGATAAAAACCACTTACTTTCAACCTGCTCTTACAACTTATCAACAAATTATCAGGGAGGAAAAATCTCGCAAAGTAGGAATTAATGGGACGCGCATTACACCGTGCGCACAAGTATTACTCATCACAGCTAGTAAAAACCACCTTCTTGCCACATGCTCTTACAAGTTGTCAAAGAGTAAGATGATGACGGAGAATCAAAATCTCGGAAATCAGGAATTGATGGGACGCACCTTAAGCAGAAGTAATACTCGTCACTGCTAGTGAAAACCACGTACCTGAAACAAGCTTTTAAAAGTTTTCAAACAGTGTCAACAACAGTTTTAAAACAGTGTCAACAAACCGAGTCAATATCTCGGAAATGAGGAAGTGATGCGACGCACTCCACATCATGCGAACAACTCGTACTTATCAAAGCTTTTAAAAACAAGCAACTTTGAATATGCTATTACAAGGTATCAAAGAGTGAGATGATGACCGAGAGCCGAAGACTCAGAAATCGCGAATTGATGGGACGCGCTCAACAACTTGAGGACCAGTACTACTAATCACAGCTAGTAAAAACCAGCTTCTTTCCACATCCTCTTGCAAGTTGTCAAAGAGTATGATGATGACGGAGACTAAAAATCTCGGAAATCTGGAATTGATGGGACGCACGTTAAGCAGAAGTAATGCTCGTCACAGCTAGTAAAAACCACGTACCTTCAACAAGCTCTTAAAAGTTTTCAAAGAGTGTTAACAACAGTTTTCAAACAGTATCAGCAAAAAGAGGCAACATCTCGGAAATCAGGAAACTGTGGGACGCGCTTTACATCGTGCCAACAACTAGTACTTATCACAGCTTGTAAAAATCAGCGAATTTCAATATGCTATTACAAGTTTTCAAAGAGTAAGATGATGACCCAGAGCCGAAATCTCAGAAATCAGGAATTGATCGGACGCGCTCAACAAAATGAGCACGAGTACTACTAATCACAGCTAATAAGAAGCAGCAACTTTCGAGATCCTATTAAAAGTTTTCAAAGAGTGAGATGATGAGCGAGGGTCAATATCTAGGAAAATAGGAATTTATGAGACGTGCTCTACACCTTGTGCACAAGTAGTACTTATCACTACTAGTCAAATCAAATTAGTTTGAAAATCCTCTCACAACTTTTAATAGAGTAAAATTATTACCGAGATTCAAAATCTCGGAAATCAGGAATTGAAGAGACGAGCTCCCCACCATCCGCACAAGTAATACCCATAACAGCTAGTGAAAACCACCAACTTTCAACTTTCAACTTTCAACTTTCACCAACTTTTGAGATGATGAGCGAGGGTCAATATCTAGGAAAATAGGAATTTATGAGACGTGCTCTACACCTTGTGCACAAGTAGTACTTATCACTACTAGTCAAATCAAATTAGTTTGAAAATCCTCTCACAACTTTTAATAGAGTAAAATTATTACCGAGATTCAAAATCTCGGAAATCAGGAATTGAAGAGACGAGCTCCCCACCATCCGCACAAGTAATACCCATAACAGCTAGTGAAAACCACCAACTTTCAACATGGGCCTAAACGTTTTCAAACACTGACATTATGAAGAACAGTCAAAATCTCGGAAAAGAGGGTTTCATGGGACGCGCTTCACACCGTTGGCACAAGTTGGCACAGCGAGTAAAAACCACTTACTTTGAAGATGCTCTTCAGAGTTTTTAAAGAGTGCGATTATCAACAAGAGTTAAACTCTTGGAAATCAGCAACTCATGGGATTCGCACCACACCGACCGCACAAGTATTACTCATCAAAGGTAGTTAAAACCACCTACTTTCAATATTCTTTCAAGACTTTTCTAAGATTGCCACTATGAACGACATTTAAGATCTAGGAAATCTGGAATTTATGGTCGAGACGCGCTCCATACAGTGCGGAGACGTACTACTCATCAACGCTAGTTAAAAACCACCTACTTTAAACCTGCTTTTACAACTTTACAAACAGGGAGATTATAACTGGGAGTAAAAATCTTGGAAAGTAGGAAATAATGGGACGCGCGTTGTACGGTGCGCACAAGTATTAGTCATCACAGCTAGTAAAAACCACCTTCTTTCCAGATGCTCTTTCAAGTTGTCAAAGAGTAAAATGATGACGGAGAATCAAAATCTCGTAAATCAGGAATTGATGGGACGCACTCCACACCATACGCAGAAGTAATGCTCGTCACAGGTAGTAAAAACCACCTACCTTCAACAAGCTCTTACAAGTTTTCAAACAGTGTCAACAAAGAGGGTCAGTGCCTCGGAAATCAGGAATTGATGCGTCGAACTCTATATCATACGAACAACTAGTACTTATCCCAGCTTGAAAAACAAGCAACTTTCAATATGCTATTAAAACTTTTCAAAGAGTGAGATGATCACCGAAAGCCGAAAACTCAGAAAACAGGAATTGATGGTACGCGCTCAACATCTTGAGGACAAGTACTACTAATCACAGCTAGTAAAAAGGAGCAACTTTCGAGATGCTATTACAAGCTTTCAAAGAGTGGCGTGATGACGGAGGGTCAATATCTTGGAAATCAGGAATTTATGTGACGGGCTCTTCTCTTTGCGCAGAAGTAGTACTTATCACAACTAGTCAAACCCAATTATTTTAAACAAGCTCTTACAAGTTTTGATTGAGTAAAATTATTACCGAGATTCAAAATCTCGGAAATCATGAATTGAATGCTCCTCACCATCCGCACAAGTAGTACTCATCACAGCTAGTAAAAACCATCTACCTTTTACAAGCTACTACAAGTTTGAAAAAAGTGAGATTAAAACCGATATTCAAAATCTCCGAAATTAAGAGGTGATGGGAGGCCCGTCACACGGTGCGCACAAGCACTAGTCATGACAGCAAGTAAAAACCTCCTATCTTCAACATCCTCTTACACGTTTTAAAAGACTGAGATTATGGAGATTCAAAATCTAGTAAACCGGGAATTGATGGGGACCCACTCCCTACCATGCGCACAAGAAGTACTCTTCAAAGCTAACAAAAACAACATACCTTCAAGATTCTCCAACAAGTTTTCAATGAGTGAGATGATCACCGACATTCAAATTTTCGGAAATCGGGAATTGATGGGAGGCCCTCCATTCAGTGAGCACAAGTAGTACCCATAACAGTTAGTAAAAACTACCTACTTTCAACACGCTCCTACAAGTTTTCAAAGCGTGAGATGATGACAGACGGTCAACATCTAGGAAATCAGGAATTTTATGTGACGTGCTCTACACCTTGCGCACAAGTAATACTTATCACAACTAGTCAAATCCAATTATTTTCAGCATGCTCTTAGAAGTTTTCATAGAGTAAAATTATTACCGACATTCAAAATCTCGGAAATCAGGAATTGAAGGGACGCTCTCCCCACCATCCGCACAAGTAGCACTCATCACAGCTAGTAAAAACCATCTACCTTTTACATGCTATTACAAGGTTTCAAAAAGTGAGATTAAAACCGAGAGTCAAAATCTCCGAAATCAAGAATTGATTGGAGGCCCTACACACCGTGCGCACAAGTAAAACCCCCTACCTTCAACATCCTCTTACAAGTTTTAAAAGACTGAGATTATGACCGCGATTTAAAATCTAGGAAATCGGGAATTGATGGAGACCCGCTCATTGCCATGCGCACCAGAGGTACTCTTCAAAGCTAGCAAAAACCACATACCTTCAAGATTCTCGAACAAGTTTTCAAACAGTGAGATGATAACCGACATTCGAATTCTCGGAAATCGGGAATTGATGAGAGGCCCTCCACTCAGTGAGCACAAGTAGTACTCATAACAGTTAGTAAAAACCACCTACTAGAATTGACGGCATGCCGTCCACACGCTGTGCACAAGTAGTACTTAAGAAACGAACAAAAAGACACCTACTTTCAGCATATTCGTACAAGTTTTCAAAGAGTGAGATTATGACCAAGAGTCAACATCTGGGAAATTATGAATTGAAAGGACGCGCTCTTAATAATGCGCACAACTAGTAAGAACCAGCTACTTTCAATAATAATAATAATAATTATAATAATAACTGTCTGTGCTAATCGTCCTCCCAAAGTACAGCAAGGACGCAGCTCAAAAATGTGGAACCGAAAGCATGCACAAGGCGCCTCTGGCAGCCGCTATAAGGTCCATGTATGACCTTGGAGCACAGCGTACAGGCAGTTCGAATAAGCCGTATGTTGGTTTCTGCTGAAAGAGGAAAACCGGAGTACCCGGAGAAAAACCCTCGGAGCAGGATCGAGAACAAACAGAAACTCAGCCCACTTATGGCGTCACCACGGGGAATCGAACGCGGTGCCACATTGGTGGAAGGCGAGTGTTCTCACCACTACGCCATCCCTGTTCCCCTTCCATTCAATGTGCTCCTTCAATGTGCTATTACAACTTTTCAAAGAGTGAGATGATGACCCAGAGTCGAAATCTCAGAAATCAGGAATTGATGGGACGCGCTCAACATCTTGAGGACGTGTACTACTAATCACAGCAAGTAAAAAGCAGCTGCTTTCGAGATGCTATTAAAAGTTTTCAAAGAGAGCGGTAATGACCGAGGGTCACTATCTAGGAAATCAGGAATTTATGTGACGTGCTTTTTACTTTGCGAACAAGTAGTACTTATCACAACTAGTCAAATCCAATTATTTTGAACATGCTCTTAGAAGTTTTCATAGAGAAAAATTATAACCGAGATTCAAAATCTCGGAAATCAGGAATTAAAGAGACGGGCTCCCCACCATCCGCACAAGTAGAACTCATAACAGCTAGTAAAAACCACCAACTTTGAAGATGCTACTACGAGTTTTCAAATAGTGACATTATGACGGTGAGTCAATATCTCGGAATACAGGATTTGATGGGACGCGCTTCACACCGTTCGCACAAGTAGTATTCATCACAGCTAGTAAAAACCACTTACTTTCAACATGCTCTTAAGAGTTTTTAAAGAGTGCGATTATGAAAAAGAGTCAAAATCTTGGAAATTAGCAACTGATGGGACGCGCACCACACCAACCGCACAAGTAATACTCATCACAGCGAGTAAAAACCACTCACTTTGAAAATCCTCTTCAGAGTTTTTAAAGAGTGCGATTATCAACAACAGTTAAAATCTTGGAAATCAGCAACTGATGAGACGCGCCAAACACCAACCGCGCAAGTAGTACTCATCAAAGGTAGTTAAAACCACCTACTTTCAATATTCTTTCAAGAGTTTTCAAAGATTGCAGTTATGAACGACATTCAAGATCTCGGAAATCAGGAATTCATGGTCGATACGCGTTCCATACAGTGCGCAGAACTAGTACTGACCAACGAAAGTTAAAAACTACCTACTCTCAACCTCCTCTTACAACTTTCCAAACAGGGAGATTATCACTGGGAGTAAAAATCTCGGAAAGTAGGAATTAATTGGACGCGCGTTACACCGTACGCACAACTATTACTCATCACAGCTAGTAAAAACCACCTTCTCTCTACATGCTCTTACAAGTTGTCAAAGAGTAAGATGATGACGGAGACTCAAAATCTCGGAAATCAGGAATTGATGCGCTATTAAAAACAACCTACCTTCAACAAGCTCTTAAAGGTTTTCAAACAGTGTCAACAACAAATTTCAAACAGTGTCAACAAACAGAGTCAACATCTCGGAAATCAGGAAACGATGGGACGCGCTTCCATCGTGCGAACAACTTGTACTTTTTACAGCTTGTAAAAATCAGCTACTTTCAATCTGCTATTACAAGTTTTCAAAGAGTGAGATGATGACCGAGAGCCGAAATCTCACAAATCAGGAATTGATGGGACACGCTCAACACCTTGAGGACGAGTACTACTACTTTCGAGATGCTATTACAAGTTTTCAAAGGTACTTTTTACATGTAGGAAATCAGGAATTTTTGTGACGTGGTCTACACCATCCACACAAGTAGTACTAATCACATGTACTAAGAGCCACCTCCTTTACCACCTCATGAACGAGTACTAATCACAGCTACTAAGAGCAGCCTCCTTTCAACGTGCTCTTCAGAGTTTTAAAAAGTGTGATTATGAACGAGGGTGAAAGTCTCGGAGATCAGGAGTTGATGGGATGCAGTCAGCTTCGTCCACAAAATTGGCACTCATCATAGCTAGTGAAAACCACCAACTTTCAACATGCTCCTAAAAGTTTACAAAGAGTGACATTATGACGGTGAGTCAAAATCTCGGAATACAGGATTTCATGGGACGCGCCTTACACCGTTCGCACAAGTAGTACTCATCACAGCGAGTAAATACCACTTACTTTCAACATGCTCTTAAGAGTTTTTAAAGAGTGCGATTATGAACAAGAGTCAAAATTCCTGAATTTAGCAACTGATGGGACGCGCACCACACCGACCGCAAAAGTAGAAGTCATCAAAGGTAGCTAAAACCATCTACTTTCAATATTTTTTCAAGAGTTCTTAAGGGTTGCCATTATGAACGACACTCAGTGTCTACAACAGTTTTCAAACAGTGTCAGCAAACAGAGTAAACATCTCGCAAATCAGGGAATAATGGGACCCGCTCCACATCGTGCGAAATACTAGTACTTATAACCGCTTGTGAAAACCAGCTACTTTCAATATGGTATTACACGTTTTCAAGGAGTGAGATGAAGACCGAGAGCCGAAATCTCAGAAATCAGGAATTGATCGGATGCGCTCAACACCTTGAGGGCGAGTACTACTAATCACTTCTAGTAAAAAGCAGCTACTTTCGAGATGCTATTACAAGTTTTCAAAGAGTGAGATGATCACCGAGGGTCAATATCTAGGAAATCAGGAATTTATGTGACGTGCTCTACACTTTGCGCTCAAGTAGTACTTATCACAACTAGTCAAATTCAATTAGTTTGAACATCCTCTTACAAGTTTTCATAGAGTAAAATTATTACCGAGATTCAAAATCTCGGAAATCAGGAATTGAAGAGACGAGCTCCCCACCATCCGGAAAATAAGTACTCATCACAGCTAGTAAAAAGCACCAACTTTCAACATGCTCCTAAAAGTTTTCAAACAGTGACATTATGACGGAGAGTCAAAATCTTGGAAAAAAGGATTTCATGGGACGGGCTGCACACCGTTCGCACAAGTAGTACTCATCACAGCGAGTAAAAACCACTTACTTTTAACATGCTCTTAAATTGCCCATTATTGTCGCGCGATAATGGGTTTTATGATGAGGCGGCGCCTCATCTTATCTTTGGGTGCAAGCTGTAGAGGTTGAGATCAAGATAACGATTCTTAGGACACCACACGCAGTGAAGGATATAAATTCGTGAGTCTCGCTATCACTCGCCGCTTTTTCTACCAACGCCAATCGTGATAGCATCACTTCGAAAGATTCCGAGTTACAGTATTTCTTTTCTTCAACCAGGCAAGTAGATCGTTTTTGTAATTCCCCCGTGTATTCCGTCTAGCTCCTATTTGGATGCGTTTTGATCTTTCTTTGGCTGCTTTCTGTGCCCTCCTATATTTTCCTGCATTTATGGCCAAGCGCTGCGTATTGATAAGCGGGCATTCTTTCATTCATCGTCTGAAGGCGTTTGTGCACAAAGCGAGGCATATTCGTACTTTTACAGCCTTAAGTGGCATAAGTCAGATTCATTTCCACGGAGGTGGGGGCGGACGATTGCTAAATTTCGTAAGTTCGATTTCGATGTTGTGCATCGCATAGCCCGCGATATTATTATTTTGGAGCTTGGCTCTAACGATCTACTTGAGCCTACGCCACAGTCCGTTGCCTCGGAGCTCGAAACTTTGGCCCGTGAATTGTACGAGTTTTCCTCCGTGCAACTTGTTGTTATCGGGCAGGTCCTTCGTCGTCGTTCACCGAACTCGGATGAGTTTAATTTTAAGGTGGCCAAACTTCGTAAGTACCTCAAAGTTGTTCTAGAGCAGTTGCCTTTTTGTTATTACTGGCGACATAGGTGTTTTTGGAACTCCAACAGTGAGCTATATTTAGCCGATGGAGTTCACCTTAACAGATTAGGCAATTATAAATTTATGCGCAGCATTCGAGGGGCGATTTTGAAGGCCTTGCAATTAGTGGGTGTGTGCTCAACCTAGCGGTTTTGCTACTTGTCTTTGGCCCTTCGCGGCCAGTCTGATATGTGCATGGCATAATTCTAAACCATACACCTTTACTATTTGTCGTGGCACCCGTTTATATATCAATATATATATATATTTTCTGTACATATTACATTTACCACTAAAATTGCAGGCTATATTGTTGGTTCTCATGCAGTTGTTATTCACTTGTATGTCCTGTACTTGACATTTATGGCTTAGTGTGTTATTTCTTGGCGGGTTTTGTTTATGACATTAGTGTGCCCAACGCACCCAGGCCATTACAGGACAAATGTCCTGTTTGAATGTCTTGGATTGTTCAGTGTTGTCATGTTCCTGCTGTGGTTTGTACTAGTACGTACTTGATATTCTTTGGCTTCCATTCTACTTTCAGTTTTGTTGGTGCGTAAATAGCCCAGCACTTACGAGCCTAGTTGAATGTCTCGGATTAACTTCCTATTCTGGCTTATTTGCCTTACCGATAGCTCCCTAAGGCATGGGAACACACCCGCTAAATTTGCCCATAACTAATGTGACAATATATGTTGGAGTAATGTCAGGTACCATTTCTCATAAGCATGCCCTCTAACCGATCTTGCAAGCTCCAGGCAGCCAAACGACCTACACCGGCAGTCCTTGCAAAACGGCGCCGAGCAGAGAATGTTTCCATGGCCCACTCGAAGTCAGCGCCAGCCGCGCCGTCTACTTCGAATTTCAGCCTCACTGAACTGACCGCCGTGATTTCTCAAGCCATTTCAAGCGCCTTACAGTCAGCAGGAATTATCAACGCCGGTCCTGCGCCTGCTGCAAGTGAACCAGCCACGAGTGCTCAAGAACCAACATTGGTTGAAGACGCCGCGTCCGTAGAAATCGCGGACCTGACTAACACTGTGGCTGCGGTTAGGCTAATATTTCCGTCTGATAAACCACACGAGACGTTTTCCAGTGTCACTTTCGACCTGGAATCTCGCGTCTCAGATCGTATCAAGGCAAAGATATGGGCTCATGAGTATGTTGATTTTAGCTCGCTCCTTACAGTAACTCCGGACGAAGCGAAATATCGGATATCTGTGACAAATGACCACGATAACCCTGGTCTTTGCCTTGAACACATAAAACTCAAACGGCGGAGCTTATCTATTGACCAATGGCTGACCGCATTTAATGTATTTGTAGCTGTCTACACTATCAAGGCTCCTAGTGCGATAAGCTCGTCAATGAAGTACTGCGAGGTGGTCCGGGACATTTCCGCCAAACAGGGTAATTGGCGCTATTATGATGAGCAGTCTAAGCCCGATCGTTATCCGTGGGATAATCTAGCATGGGAATTATGGCATCAGGCTTTACATAGCTCTCTTACTGCTTCTAGGCCACCCTACAATCCCGATTTTCGTACCCGTCGGCCCAACCAGCGTCCCTTTCAGTCCTTTCCCAAGGGAGTTTGTTGGCGGTTTTATTCCGGACAATTTTGCCGGGGATTTCGTTTCATTTTCGAATTTCGTTTAATTCACCATCTTTCCTACCCAGGGCGTTCTCCGTTAATGACGGTATTCCTAAAGAACTCGCCTCTGTTCGCTACGCCACCATTGATGATGCTATAGGTCTTATCAAATCGTTGGGGCAAGGTTGTTTTCTGGCAAAAACAGACATTAAGTCCGCCTTTAGAATCATTCCTGTAACTTCCAGCGATTTTCCGTTGCTGGGAATGGAATGGCAAGGGAAATTTTACTTTGACACAAGCCTTACCATGGGGTGTTCCTCGTCATGTAATATATTTGAAACATTCAGCACCGCCCTAGAATGGATCGCCAAGAATAAACTCCATGCTTCAGCGGTCATCCACATTTTGGACGATTTTTTTATTTCTCGCGCCCTCTGAGGTCAAATGTCAGATTGACCTCAATAATTTTCTTCATTTATGTCACCGAATCGGCGTTCCGATAGCCGATGAAAAGACCATGGGGTCAGCAACTGCCTTGCAATTTGCAGGCATCACTTACGATACCGTAGCGATGGAGGCTCGTTTACCCGATGACAAACTTGCCAAATGCCGACAACAGCAAAGTTCTTTTTGCTCGTGTAAAACCGTTACTTTAAAAGAACTTCAGTCATTAATAGGCCTTCTCAATTTTGCCTGTTCTGTTGTTGTGCCCGGACGCGCCTTTCTTCGCCGTTTAATTGATTTAACAAAAGACATCCGCAAACCCACACATCATGTTACATTAACCAAGGAAAGTAAACATGACCTCCACATGTGGCTCGAGTTCCTAAACGCGTACAACGGCAAATCGTTTTTTCTCAGTTCTCGTTGGGTGACCTCCAAAACTTTCAAGTTATTTAACGGACGCGGCGGGTTCACTTGGTTATGCCGCGATATTTAGCAAACACTGGTTTTTTGGGGAATGGCCCGATACCTGGAAGGAACTCAATATTGCTATTTTAGAGTTGTTTCCTATTGTCCTGGCGATTGAGATTTGGGGACCGCTTATCGCAAGCAAGCGTATAGTGTTCTTTTCGGATAACCAAGCAGTCGTTGAAATTATCAATAGACAAACTTCTAAAGATCGTTCCATCATGGTTCTCCTCAGATACTTTGTACCCTCAAATATAATATTCTGTTCCATGCTTAACATATCGCCGGTTGCGTTAATCGCGAAAGCGATGGTTTATCTCGCTTACAGGTAGAGAAATTTCGTTTGTTAGCACCTTACGCAGACGAACAACCCACGCCGGTTCCGGGAACCTTACTACCCAGCAATTAAGCGAGCTGCTGCATTCAGCTATTTCTGAGCGATCCCGTAAGACTTACACAAGAGCGTGGAAGACATATGTCGAGTTTTACTCTGAATTTTGTGACTCCTTCCTGTCTGGGTCAACAATTTAGCAGTATTTATATCTTATCTTTCAGCGAGGAAGTTTGCATCCTCCACAATTTTGACATATGTCTCCGCTTTAAGTTACGTTCACAAGTTAGGTAATTTTCCTGATCCTACTAAAAAATTTTTGGTGCAAAAGCTGTTAGCGGCTCATAGCAAGCTTCATTCATCACCGGATATTAGGCTTCCAGTAACCCGTAGAGTTTTACAACTCCTAGTCCTCGCCTTAAATAATACAAATTCTTCGGCGTTCCAAAGGTTACTGTACCAAACTATGTTTTTGGTAGGTTTCTATGGTTTTTTCCGTGTCGGTGAACTCACGGCCAAGGGTGCAAATTTGAAACCTTTATTACAAATACAGGACCTTCATTTCCACTTTAAACAGAATTTCGTGACCTCTTAAGGATTTTAAGCATAACACTAACAGGCGTCCTTTCTCCTTTGTTCTGGAACGTGCCGAGGGAACAGAGCTTTGCCCAGTGTCTTATTTGTACCGTTATTCCTCCATTAGGGGTTCATCGCCCGGTCCTTTGTTTTGTTTTGCTGACGGATCTCCAGTGAAAACTGGACAATTTACACAACAACTTCAGCAAGCGCTAAGTTTTTGTGCGCTTGATTCCGCCAAATACAAGTCTCACTCTTTCCGAATCGGCGCCGCTTCCTGGGCCTCCGAAAGAGGCTTATCAGATGCCCAAATTCGCCACCTTGGCCGTTGGAAACCCGACGCATTTAAACTATATATCTGTCAATCTTACGGGATATCATAGGCTTACTCTCGCCTTTCAGTCATGGGCTGGGGCCATAGTTTTTCTACTTGCCTTTGTATAATTTTTCTATGTCATCACCAGCTTGTTAGCAGCATTACCTTAGACAGTCGTTGCTCGCCTTTAAGACTCGGGCTGGGGCAGCGAGTTTAGCCCTACTTCATGTTTCTTTAGAACAAAAAGAAACAAACAAACAAAAACAAAAACAAAAAACAAAAAACAAAACAAAAACTTGCCACCTCCTTACTCTGACCTTAGCTCAGAAACTCGGTGAGTTTTCTCACTTTTTTCTCACGAATAATTTCGCCCTTTCGTCCGGGGCTACGGTAGTCTTTCTAGTTCTAGACTTACCTTGAATTTTAGTTTTAGTTTTAGTTTCACATAAAGGTATGGTTATAATCTGACAACGCCCAGACACGGGCTGGTGTTTGTCCTCCTTTGCCTCGCAACGGATGTTAGTTTTGTTAGTGTTACAAACAAGGTCATGTCTGAACACGCTTCCCTTCCGGGCACGGGCTGGGGCAACGACGTTCGACAAGCCCTTGTTTATTGTCCCTCATTTCTCATTGCACGGACTTGTCTGTGTTAATGTTTTGTCCTTTGGTGCGCGTGCCTGCGGCTTTGGTTCGGGCTCGCCACAAATTGTGGCTCTTGGCTGTTTTTCGCCCCAACTTAATTCACTGAATCAATAACTATCAGCTTGCACTAAGCGATGAGATTTTATTAATCTAATACATTAGTATTTGTAATCGGTTTGTAATAAATGCCACTTAAGTGGCCAAATTAATCCACACATGTGTCTGTGATTCAGTGATCCCTAGCCGCACGCACGTTCCCAAACATCGGCTTTTCGAGTCTTTCGTAATTGTACTTTGTCTAAGGGCGCCGCTCTCGGCATAAACGTTTTTAAAGAGTGCGATTATCAACAAGAGTTAAAATCAAATGAAGAATGATCCTCGCAGTTGTGAAGGCAACTTATGCAATTGCGAAAACGAAGCCTGAAAAAACTTCAGGACTTCAACGGGGTTTGAACCCGTGACCTCGCGATTCCGGTGCGATGCTCTAACCAACTGAGCTATGAAGCCACTGACGTTGAGAGCAGGTCAATTGTGGGTTCATATGTTTGCGTGAAAGAAATCAGTGTAAATGATATATGAAATGAATGATATATGAAATGCCGAAATGAAATCAAATGATTCATTTCATATATCATTCACACTCACTTCTTTCACGGGAACATATGAACCCACAATTGACCTGCTCCCAACGTCAGTAGCTTCATAGCTCAGTTGGTTAGAGCATCGCACCGGTAATCGCGAGGTCACTGGTTCAAACCCCGTTGAAGTCCTGAATTTTTTACAGCCTTGTTTTTCGCAATTGCATAAATTCCGTTCACAACTGCGAGGATCATTCTTCATTTGATTTCATTTCCGCAGTTCATATATGATTCATTTCATATATCATTCACAAGAGTTAAAATCTTCGAAATCAGCAACTGATGCGACGCGCACCACACCGACCGCACGAGTAGTACTGATCAAAGGTTGTGAAATCCACCTACTTTCAATATTCTTTCGAGAGTTTTCAAAGATTGCAATTATGAACGATATTCAAGATCTCGCAAAAAAGGAATTCACGAAACGCGCTCAATACAGTGCGCAGAAGTAGTACTCATTAACGCTAGTTAAAAACCACCTACTTTCAACCTGGTCTTACTACTTTGCAACCAGTGAGATTATCACTGGGAATAAAAATCTCCGAAAGTAGGAATTAATGGGACGCGCGTTACACCGTCCGCACAAGTATTACTATTCACGGCTAGTAAAAACCACCTTCTTTCCACATGCTCTTACAAGTTGTCAAAGAGTAAGATGATGACCGAGACTCAAAATCTCGGAAATCAGGAATTCATGGGACGCACTCCACACCTTAAGCAGAAGTAATGCTCGTCACAGCTAGTAAAAACCACCTACCTTCAACAAGCTCTTAAAAGTTTTCAATCAGTGTCAACAACAGGCAACAAACAGACGCAACATCTCGGAAATCAGGAAACTATGGGACGCGCTTTACATCGTGCGAACAAATAGTACTTATCACAGCTTGTAAAAACCAGCTACATTCAGTATGCTATTAAAAGTTTTCAAAGAGTAAGATGATGACCGAGAGCCGAAATCTCAGAAATCAGGAATTGATAAGACGCGCTCAACACCTTGAAGACGAGTACTACTAATCACAGCTAGTAAAAAGCAGTTACTTTTGAGATGCTATTATAAGTTTTCAAAGAGTGAGATGATGAGCGAGGGTCAATATCTAGGAAATCAGGAATTTATGTGACGTGCTCTACACCTTGCGCACAAGTAGTACTTATAACAACTAGTCAAATCCAATAGGTATGAACCTCCTCTTACAAGTTTTCATAGAGTAAAATTATTACCGAGATTCAAAATCTCGGAAATCAGGAATAGAAGAGACGAGCTCCCCACAATCCGCAAGAGTAGTAATCATAACAGCTAGTAAAAAGCACCAACTTTGAACAAGCTACTAAAAGTTTTCAAAGCGTGACATTATGACGGTGAGTCAAAATCTCGGAAAACAGGATTTCATGGGACGCGCTTCACACCGTTCGCACAAGTAGTACTCATCACAGCGAGTAAAAACCACTTACTTTCAACATGCTCTTAAGAGTTTTTAAAGAATGCGATTATGAACAAGAGTTAAAATCTTGGAAATCAGCAACTGATGGGACGCGCACCACACCGACCGCACAAGTAGTACTCATCAAAGGTTGTTAAAACCAGCAACTTTCAATATTCTTTCAAGAGTTTTCTAAGATTGCCATTATGAACGACATTCAAGATCTCGGAAATCAGGAATTCTTGAGACGCGCTCCATACAGTGCGCAGAAGTAGTATTCACCAACGCTTGTTAAAAACATCCTACTTGCAACATGCTCTTAGAACTTTTCAAACAGGGAGATTATCACTGGGAGTAAAAATCTCGGAAAGGACGAAGTAATGGGACGCGCGTTACACCGTGCGCACAAGTATTACTCATCACAGCTAGTAAAAACCATCTCTTACAAGTTGTCAAAGAGTAAGATGATGACGAAGACTCAAAATCTCGTAAACCAGGAATTGATGGGACGCACTCCACACCTCAAGCAGAAGTAATTCTCGTCACAGCTAGTAAAAACCATCTACTTTTAACAAGCTGTTAAAAGTTTTCAAACAGTGTCAACAAACAGAGTCAACATCTCGGAAATCAGGAATGGATGCGAGGCGCTCCACATCGTGCGAAAAACTAGTACTTATCACCGCTTGAAAAAATCAGCTACTTTCAATATGTTATTACAAGTTTTCAAAGAGTGAGATGATGACCTAGAGCCGAAATCTCAGAAATCAGGAATTGATGGGAAGCGCTCAACACCTTGAGGACGAGTACTACTATTTTCGAGATGCTATTACAAGCTTTTAAAGAGTGACATGATGACCGATGGTCAATATCTAGGAAATCAGGAATTTATGTGGCGTGCTCTACACCTTGCGCACAAGTAGTACTTATCACAACTAGTCAAATCCAATTATTTTCAGCATGCTCTTACAAGTTTTCATTGAGTAAAATTATTACCGAGATTCAAAATCTCGGGAATCATGAATTGAAGGGACGCGCTCCCCACCATCCGCAGAAGTAGTACTCATCACAGCTAGTAAGAGCCATCCACCTTTGACATGCTATTATAAGGTTTCAAAAAGTGAGATTAAAACCGAAAGTCAAAATCTCCGAAATCAAGAATTGATTAGAGGCCATCCACACCGTTTGCACAAGTAAAAACGTCCTACCTTTAACATCCTCTTACAAGTTTTAAAAGACTGAGATTATGAACGAGATTTAAAATCTAGGAAATCGGGAATTTATGGGGACCCGCTCCCTACCATGCGCATAAGAAGTAATCTTCAAAGCTAGCAAAAACCTCATACCTTTAAGATTCTCGAACAAGTTTTAAAAGAATGAGATGATCATCGACATTCCAATTCTCGGAAATTGATGGGAGGCCCTCCACTCAGTGAGCACAAGTAGTACTCATAACATTTAGTAAAAACCACCTACTTTCAACATGCTCCTACAAGTTTTCAAAGACTGAGATTATGACCGAGAGTCAAAATCTCCGAATTCAAGAATTGATGGCATGCCGTCCACACTCTGTGCACAAGTAGTACTTAACAAACGAACAAAAAGCCACCTACTTTCATTATATTCCTACATGTTTTCAAAGAATGAGATTATGACCGAGATTCAACATCTGGGAAAGTAAGAATTGAAGGGACGCGCTGTTAATGATGCGCACAACTAGTACTTATCACAGCTTGTAAAAACCAGCTAGTTTCAATGTGCTATTACAAGTTTTCAAAGAGTGAGATGATGACCAAGGGCAAAAAATCTCAGAAATCAGGAATTGATGGGACGCGCTCAACACCATCCACACAAGTAGTAGTGATCACAGGAACTAAGAGGCACCTCGTTTCAACGTGCTCTTCAGAGTTTTAAAAGAGTCTGATTATGAACGAGGGTCAAAGTCTCGGGGATCATGAGTTGATGGGACGCAGTCAGCTTCCTCCACAAAATTGGCACTCATCATACCTAGTAAAAACCACCAACTTGCTTATTAGAGAAAACGGATTTTTTTGATTTAACAGCCCAGGGGAATGACACTGAAACGAAATTCGGGACATGGGTAGTTCTCATCATCCTTAACATTTTGAAGGTGCAATAAACGTTATCTTAGATCACGTGGCGTGTCGCGTGACCATTTCTTCGAAATCATCACTTATTTGAGGAAAAGCTTACCTTAGTGGGATATAATATCGAATAAAAACGTTTTTCTTATGTGTATTAATTATTTCCAGCGTCTCACGTTTGGAGCGACCGTCCATCGTTCTCAACAAAAAAGTTGTGAGGGCAAAGGTCATTTTTGTTCCCAGAATTCAACCTTTAACTGTTGATCATTTAAAAACTAAAACTGGTGAGCAATCACTCCTAGCGTAGAAAGTTAGATATGTTGGATTTATATTAAAAACTCTGATTTATTTATTTGTAAACTTAAAATCCGCCACCGCATCGCCGATTTGAGACTTTTTCAAATTTTATCACGTGACTGATCACGTGATCAAATTTATCCGTTAAGGCAAACAAGCACAACAAGATTTATCTTCAGGGAAAGTTTCATCCCGTTCTAGGCAATCTGGAAGAAGATCAACCATATTTATGAACATATTTCTA
Source organism: Pachyseris speciosa (assembly GCA_016490735.1). NCBI lineage: Eukaryota > Metazoa > Cnidaria > Anthozoa > Scleractinia > Pachyseridae > Pachyseris > Pachyseris speciosa. The sequence goes on along the minus strand of JAEMWC010001106.1, from coordinate 71,340 downwards.
AACCCAGGCCTTAAACTGCTTGAGAGACGCGCTCCATACAGTGCGCAGAAGTAGTACTCATCAAAGCTAGTTAAAAACCACCTACTTTCAACCTGCTGTTACAACTTTACAAACAGGGAGATTATCACTTGGAGCAATAATCTTGGAAAGTAGGAATTAATGGGACAGGCGTTACACGGTGCGCACTAGTATTACTCATCACAGCTAGTAAAAACACCCTTCTTTCCACATGCTCTTACAAGTTGTCAAAGAGTAAGATGATGACGAAGACTCAAAATCTCGGAAATCAGGAATTGATGGGACGCACTCCACACCTTAAGCAGAAGTAATGCTCGTGACAGCTAGTAAAAACCATCTACCTTCAACAAGCTCTTACGAGTTTTCAAAAAGTGTCAACAACAGTTTTCAAACAGTGTCAACAAACACAGTCAATAAGGAATTGATGCGACGCGCTCCACTTCATACGAAATACTAGTACCTATCACAGCTTGAAAAAACAAGCAACTTTCAATATGCTATTAAAACTTTTTAAAGAGTGAGATGATGACTGAGGGCCTAAATCTCAGAAATCAGGAATTGGTGGGACCGCTCAACAACTTGAGGACGAGTACTACTAATCACAGCTAGTAAAAAGGAGCTACTTTCGAGATGCTATGACAAGTTTTCAAAGAGTGAGAAGATGACCGAGGGTCAATATCTAGGAAATCAGGAGTTTATGTGACTGGCTCTTCACTTTGCGCACAAGTAGTACTCATCACAACTAGTCCAATCCAATTATTTTGAACATGCTCTTAGAAGTTTTCATAGAGTAAAATTATTACCGACATTCAAAATCTAGGAAATCAGGAATTGAATGCTCCTCACCATCCGCACAAGTAGTACTCATCACAGCTAGTAAAAACCAACTACTTTTTACATGCTATTACAAGGTTTCAAAAAGTGACAGTCAAAATCTCCGAAATCAAGAATTGATGGGAGGCCCTCCACACCGTGCGCACAAGTACAAACCTCCTACCTTCAACATCCTCTTACAAGTTTTAAAAGACTGAGATTATGACCGAGATTTAAAATCTAGGAAATTGGGAATTGATGGGGACCCACTCCCTACCATGCGCACAAGAGGTACTCTTCAAAGCTAGCAGAAACCACATACCTTCTAGATTCTCGAACAAGTTTTCAAAGAGTGAGATGATAAGCGACATTCAACTTCTCGGAAATCGGGAGTTGATGGGAGGCCCTCGACTCAGTGAGCACAGGTAGGACTAATAACAGTTGGTAAAATCCACCTATTTTCAACATTCTCCTTCAAGTTTTCAAAGACTGAGATTATGTCCAAGAGTCAAAATCTCCGAATTGAAGAATTGATGTCATGCCGTCCACACTCTGTGCACAAGTAGTACTCAACAAACGAACAAAAAACCAGCTACTTTCAGCATATTCCTACAAGTCTTCAAAGAGTGAGATCATGAGCGAGGGTCAATATCTAGGAAATCAGGAATTTATGTCATGTGCTCTACACCTTGCGCACAAGTGGTACTTATCACAACTAGTCAAATCCAATAAGTTTGAACATCCTCTTCCAAGGTTTCATAGAGTAAAATTATAACCGAGATTCAAAATCTCGGAAATCAGGAACTTAAGAGATGAGCTCCCAAATATCCGCAAAACTAGTACTCATCACAGCTAGTAAAAACCACAACCTTTCAACATGCTCCTAAAAGTTTTCAAAGAGTGACATGATGACGGAGGGTGAATATCTAGGAAATCAGGAATTTATGTGACGCGCTCCATACAGTGCGGGGAAGTTGTACTCACCAACGCTAGTTAAAAACCACCTTCTTTCAACCTGCTCAACTTTTCTTTCAACCTGCTCAACTTTTCAAACAGGGGGATTTTCACTGGGAGTAAAAATCTCGGAAAGTAGGAATTAATGGGACGCGCGTTACACGGTGCGCACAAGTATTACTCAACACAGCTAGTAAAAACCACCTTCTTTCCAGATGCTCTTACAAGTTGTGAAAGAGTAAGATGATGACGGAGACTGAAAATCTCGGAAATCAGGAATTGATGGGACGCGCTCAACACCGAGCTCACTAGTAGTAGCCATCACAGCTAGTTTAAACCGCCTACCTTCAAGATGCTCTAACAAGTTTCCAAAGAGTGAGCCTATGACCGAGAGTCAAAATCTCGGAAATCAGGAATTCATGAGACGCGTTCCATGCCGTGCGCACAAGTATTACTCGTAACAGCTAGTAAAAACCATCTTTTATCGACATGCTCTTCCAAGTTTTCAAACACTAAAATTATGACGGAGAGTCAAGCCTCGGAAATCAAGAATTGATGGCACACCGTCCACACTGTGTGCACAAGTAGTTCTCAACAAACGAAAAAAAACTAACCTACTATCAAAAGGCTATTACAACTTTTAAAAGAGTGAGGTTAAGACCGGAAATCAGGAATTCTTAGGAGGCGCTCCTAAGCATGCACAAATGTCGCCCTTATGACAGCTTGTAAAAACCACAAACTTTCAAGACGCTCTCACAGGTTTTCAAAGAGTGAGATTTTCACCGAGTGTCAAAATCTTGAAAAACAGGAATTGATGGGACGCACTCCACACCGTGTGCACAAGTAGTACTCATCACAGCTAGAAAAAACCACCTACAAGTTTTCAAAGAGTAAGATATGACCGAGATTCAAAATCTCGGAAATCAGTAATTGATAGGACGCGCTCTACACTTTCAGCACAAGTAATACTCGTCACAGCTAATAAAAACTGCCTATTTTCAGCATGCTCTTACGAGTTTTCAAAGACTAAGATTATTATTTTCAAAGACTATGATTATGACTCTCGCAGAAAAAGAAATGATGGGACGCCCTCCACGCCGTGCGCAAAAGTAGTACAAATCAGATGTACTAAAAACCAGCTCTTTTTAACCTGCTGTTAAGAGTTTTCAAAGAGTGTGATTATGAACGAGAGTCAAAATCTCGCAAATCAGGAATTCATGAGTCGCGCTCTATGCCGTACGCAGAAGTAGTACTCATCACAGCCAGGGAAAAGTACCTTCTTGCGACATGCTCTTACAAGTTGTCAAAGACTACGATTATGACGCAGACTGAAAATCTCGGAAATCAGGAATTGATGGGACGTGCTCCACATCTTAAGCAAAGTAACACTCGTTACAGCTAGTAAAGCCCACCTACTTTCAACAAGCTCTCTTACAAGTTTTCGGCTCTCTTACAAGTTTTCAAGTTTTTAGAAAGTGAAAGGACGCGCTCCACATCGTGCGCACAACTAGTACTTATCACAGCGTGTGAAACCAAGCTCCTTTATATATGCTATTACAAGGTTTCAAAGATTGAGATGATGACCGAGAGCCAAAATCTCAGAAATCAGGAGTTGATGGGACGCGCTAAATACCATGTACACAAGTAGTACTAATCACAGGTACTAAAAGCCAACTCTTTCAAGGTGCTCTTTAGAGTTTTAAAAGAGAGTGATCATGAACGAGAGTCAAAGTCTCGGACATCAGGAATTGATGGGACACGCTCAACACCGTGTACAAAAGTGGCACTCTTCACAGCTAGTAAAAACCACCTACTTTCAACATGCTCCTACAAGAAAACAGAAATTTATTGGACGTCCTCCACACCGTTCGCAGAAGTAATAAAAATCAAAGCGAACAAAAGCCACTTACTTTCAACACGCTCTTAAGGGTTTTTAAAGAAAGCGATTATAAAAAAGAGTGAAAGTCTTGGGAATCAGGAACTGATGGGACGAGCTCTAAGCCGACAGCACAAGTCGTACTCATCAAAGGTAGTAAAAACCACCTTTTTTCAATACCCTCTCACCATTTTTTAAAAAGTGCGATTATAAACGAGATTCAAGATCTCGGAAATCAGAGATTGAAGAGACGCGCTCAACACCCTGGGCACAAGTAGTACTAATCACAGAGAGTAAAAAGCACTTACTTTCAGCATACTCTTAAGAGTTTTTAAAAAGTGCGATTATGACCGAAAGTCACAATCTCGCAAATCAGGTATTAATGGGACACGCTCCATACCATTCTCAGTCAAGCACCAAGTTTCAACATGATCTTACAAGTTTTCAAAGAGGGAGATTGTGAACAAGAATCAAACTCTTGGATTTCAGGAATTGATGGGACTTGCTGCACACCGTGCTCACTAGTAGTAGTCATCACAGCTAGTTAAAACCACATACTTTCAAGATGCTGTTACAAGTTTTCAAAGAGTGAAATAATGACCGTGTCAAAATCTCGGAAATCAGCAAATCATGAGACGCGCTTCATGCAATGCGCACAAGTAGTACTCATCACAGCAAGTAAAATCTACCTTCTTTTGACTTGCTCTTACAAGTTGTCAAAGACTAAGCTTATGAAGGAGAGTCAAAATCTGGGAAATGAGGAATTGATGGGACGCGCTCAACATCTTAAGCAGAAGTAACACTCGTCACAGCTAGTAAAAACAACCTACTTTCAACAAGCTCTCTCACAAGATTTCAATGGGTGAGATTATAACCGAGAGTCAACATCTCGGAAATTAGGAATTGAAAGGACGCGCTCCACATCGTGCGCAGAACTAGTACTTATCACAGCTTGTAAAAACCAGCTCCTTTTAATATGCTATTACAAGTTTTCAAAAAGTGAGATGATGACCGAGAGCCAAAATCTGAGAAATCACGAATTGATGGGAAACGCTCTCCACACCATGCACACAAGTAGTGCTAATCACAGGTACTAAAAGTCAACTAATTTCAACGTGCTATTCAGAGTTTTAAAAGAGTGTGATTATGAACGAGAGTCAAAGTCTCGGGCATGAGGAGTTGATGGGACGCGGTCAGCACCGTGCACAAAAGTGGCACTCATCAGAGCTAGTAAAAACCACCCACTTTTAAATTGCTTCTACACGTTTTCAAAGAGTGAGCTCATGACCAAGAGTCAAAATCTCGGAAATAAGGGATTCATGGGGCGCTGGAGACCGTTCTCATAAGTAGTACTAGTCATAGCTAGTAAACCAATTTTCGAGATGATTTTTCAAGTTTTCGAAGAAGCAGATTATGACCAAGAGTGAAACTCTCGGAAGTCAGGAATTGATGGGACGCGCTCCACACCGTGCTCACTAGTAGTAGTTAATCACAGCTAGTTTAAACCACCTACCTTCAAGATGCTCTTACATGTTTCGAAAGAGTGAGATGATGACCGAGAGTCAAAATCTCGGAAATCAGGAATTCATGAGACGCGCTTCATGCCGTGGGCACAAGTAGCACAGCTAGCTAGCTAGTAAACACTACCTAGTAAAAGCTAGTAAAAACTACCTTTTTTCGACATGCTCTTACACGTTGTCAAAGACTAAGATTATGAAGCAGACTCAAAATCGCGGAAATCAGGAACTGATGGGACGCGCTCCACTTCTTTAGCAGAAGTAGCTTTCGTTACAGCTAGTAAAACTTACCTACTTTGAACAAGCTCTCTTACAAGTTTTCAAAGAGTCAGATTATAACCGAGAGTCAACATCTCGGAAATAAGGAATTGTAAGGACGCGCTCCACATCGTGCGCACAACTGGTACTTATAAAAAAAAAACCAGCCACTTTTAATATGCTATTAAAACTTTTCAAAGAGTGAGATGATGACCAAGAGCCAAAATCTCAGAAATCAGGAATTGATGGAACGCGCTCCATACCACGCACACAAGTAGTACTAATCACAGGTTTAAAAACCCACCTCCTTTCACCGTGCTCTTCAGAGTTTTAAAAGAGTGTGATTATCAACGAGAGTCAAAGTCTCGGACATCAGGAATTGGTGGGATGCACTCAGCACCGTGCACAAAAGTGGCACTCATCACAGCCTATAAAAACCACCAACTTTCAACATGCACCTAAAAGTTTTCAAAGAGTGAGATTATAACGGAGAGTGAAAATCTCGGAAAACAGAAATTCATGGGACGCCCTCCACACCGTTTGTTGAAGACGCACTCATCACAGCGAGCAAAAACCACTTACTTTCAACATGTCCTTAAGAGTTTTTAAAGAGTGCGATTATGAACAAGAGTAAAAATCTTAAAAAACAGGAACTGATGGGACGAGCTCTACACCGACAGCTCAACAAGGACTCATGAAAGGTAGTAAAAGTTACCTACTTTCAATATCCTCTTACGAGTTTTTAAAGAGTGCGATTATGAACGAGATTCAAGATCTCCGAAATTAGGAATTACAGAGACGCGCTCCACACCGTGCGCACAAGTAGTACTAATCAAAGCGAGTAAAAACCGCTTATTTTGAGCATCTTAAGAGATTTTAAAACGTGCGATTATGACAGGAAGTCAAAATGTCGGAAATCATGAATTAATGGCACTCGCTCCAGATTGTTCTCAAAGTAGTACTAGTCACAGCTTGTAAAAATCACCAAGTTTCAACGTGATCTTACAAGTTTTCAAAGAGGGAGATTATGACCGAGAGTGAAAATGTCGGTATTCAGGAATTGATGGGACGCCGTGCACACCGTGGTTACTAGTAGTAGTCATCACAGCTAGTTAAAACCTTCAACTTTCTAGACGCTCCTACAAGTTTTCAAAGAGAAAGATGATGACCGAGAGTCAAAATCTCGGAAACCAGAAATTCATGAGAGGCGCTCCGTGCCGTGCGCAAAAGTAGTACTCATCACAGCTAGTAAAAGCCACCTACTTTCAACCTTCTCTTATATTTTTTCAAACAGGGAGATTATCACCGAGAGTCAAAATCGTCCAAAGTAGGAATTCATAGGACAAGAGTCACACCGTGCGCACAAGTATTACTCATCACAGCTAGTAAAAACCACCTTCTTTCCACATGCTCTTACAAGCTGTTAAAGACTTAGATTATGACAAAGAGTCAAAATCTCGAAAATCAGGAATTGATGGGACGCGCTCCACACCTTAAGCAGAAGTAATGCTAGTAAAAAGCAGCGACTTTCGAGATGCTATTACAAGTTTTCAAAGAGTGAGATGATGACCGAGGGTCAACATATAGGAAATCAGGAATTGATGGGACGCGCTCCACACCGTGCGCCCCAGTAGTACTCATTACAGCTAGTAGAAAACGGTTTACTTTCAAAATGCTCTTATAAGTTTTAAAAGAGTGAAATTAAGACCGAGAGTCAAAATCGCAGATATCAGGAATTTATGTGACGTGCTCCATACCTTGCGTACAAGTAGTACTCATCACAGCTAGTCAAATCCAATTAATTTCAACATGCTCTTAAAAGGTTTTAAGAGTGGATGTCCGTAAAAATCAAACAAGAGGTGGCAAACCTTGAAAAATCGATTTCGCTCATACTTTCAAGTTAGAAAGGGTAATGTCTTCTGAGAACCATGATATAGTTGGTTTGGTTAAATCTCGTTTTATTTTGGACAAAAATGCAAATTACCGAACACCGCCGAATATGCCGCTCAGACTGGTGACTTTTGGCTCCACTTTAGTGGTCTTGTGTAAAATAATTGAAACGCCTCCGATGAAAAATAACTCCTAATTCTCATTAAACAAGCCTTTGGCTATTGTTTAACCACGTTTTGGGGCAATCAAGCTATTCTACAGTTTTCAGATAATTTTATTCTCGGAGACTATATTTTGTGTCAGTAAAAGTGTGTCTTACAGAAAGTGTCATAGCGAATGTGCTATATCATTAAACACTACGAAACGCAGGTTATCCAATGTTGAAATAAAGGTTTTTAGACTGACATAAGGAAAACTTTGGGCAAATGTTCGTGCGTGACGCTTCAGGCTCTTGAAGTGTGGTGAAATTGTATTCATTTGACCTTTGGGGTCAAAACACAGCAAGACAATATCCATGTTTGTTTTGACTTGTAAATTAATAACAACGCTTTGAACGACGTATAGAAAGGAAGATAATTCCATTTTTAAGTTATCCATACCTGATTGATTTAAAACGGCAACTTTGTGGATCTTCTGGGCTGGATAAACTTCCGAATCATATCGCAAGTCGATCTGTGAACACATGTCAACACAATCACCACAGGAAACCCAACAAGCACTTGACGTCATCCAGTGGCATCCCTGATCGCACCCTGTGGTCTTACATAGTTCAAGTGCAGATAGCTCGTCTAACGGTCCGTTGGACCCGTTTATGTGACAAAATATAAGGAAAACGATTTTAGTACAGTCAAGTCAGTCGTTGTTAAGAAATTGCGCAGGTTGTCTTTCGACTTCACTGGTGACAAACTCGCCTTACGCATGAACTCATCGTTTTAAAGATTATTTCTTTGAAAAATAAACACTCCATTTTAAAGATTCCCCATTCCCCATTCCTTTTACTAAAGATTTCCCAGACATTTTCGGATGATCACAGACTCAAGAGAAACTCTCAGGTGTTTAGTGAGATTAGTAATTGCTTTTTAATCAGTACTGACACTAAATAGAACAAAAATATATTTCTTTATTCTAAACAAGGTAAGCCATTATTGCTCCTAAGTATACATTCAAAACATTATTACCGTAAAAGCTCTATTAAGGCCCCCGTCTCTATTAGCACCCCTCTCTAATTAGTCCCCCGGTTGGTGGTCGGTTTTTGTAATAAGCCCCCTCTCTATAATAAGCCCCCCTCCTCTTTGGGACATGAGATTTTGTAATTAGTCCCCCCTATTCCTCTTACGAAATCCACTTTATGACGCCCAGTTGGTTTGTGTTTAAACAAATATACGCTCAGTCACATAATACTGTTTTCTGCACAAAATTTTGTTTGCTGTATTAAATAATAAAGTTTCACTGCATTTGTTTGAGCTGGGTACAAAAACTATTTAAAGACGAAAACGAAGGGTTTAAGATTTGAAATAAGCCCCCTCTCTAATAGCCCCCCACCCCATACCCGTCAATGAGCAATGAGTCCTGAAATTAAATAAGTCCCCGGGAGCTTAATAGACCTTTTACACCTGAGAGAGCACCCTGTATAAATATTGTTATAAATAAATTAATTACGGTATACATACATTTTTAATTCACCTAAAGAATGCAATGTGCCTTGAGAATTGTAATAAACGTCATTATTAATAATAAGACAATTAAGATTTCAAAATAAAGAGAATGATATATATACTACGCAACAGTTCAGTTTAACACGTGCACGACTTAACCAATGCGTCCAGCAAGTCTATATATGGCTTCTTCCGTTTCTGCTTTATATTTGAAGTGTCAAGTTCGTAGTGCTTGCAGATGTCCTGTAACATTGCTATCGAGAACTTTGAAAGCTTTGATGTGGCGGCCATTTCGCAGATGTTATAGGATTCATATGTGATTGGGTGTCTGATTGAGATATCATTAATTACCTCTTGACGCATCTCCTCAAGGTCCTTCTCGGCCATGGCAGACAGCAAGTCGTCATGGTCATCATCATCAGCGAGGTTCGAGGTTGATGAAACCTGTATGGATTTCTTGGCGGCTAGACGGAAAAAGAAGCTAGTAATCTGCAGTGATGTCAGGTATTCATCAGACTGGAAGAGAAACGATCCATCAGCATTGCGTGCTTTTCTCATTGACTTTGACACTTCGCTGCCATCTGCTTTTTGCCCTGTTTTCTCACCCAAAAGAAAGAGGTTGATGAGGTAATTCTTTTGCTTTTCACTTAATCGTCGTCTGCTTGTAGTAGTATGCTTAAGCGCCCATCCCGTTTTTGCAAGGGGCACATCCGCTGATTCTTCAGAAATGATCGCCTCAACATGTTGTTCGATGGATGCAGCCCCACTTTCTATATTTTCAGCATAGCGTAGCATTGCCTTGTCAAGTAAGGACTCTCTCTCAAGGGTGTACTTGTGTCTGTCTCCATCTAGACGCTTCTGAAGGGATGAGAACCTTTGGAAGGTTTCCACACATCCATCTTCAGGGCAAGTGAAAAGCGTATCATCGTCTATTTCACTGCTGTCCTCAGGGGACGAGGTTGTCCTGTCGTTGCGTTTAGTGACATGGCGTTGCCTTGGCTTGACTTCAGAGAACCAGAGATCAGTACTGGGGATGTCGCTTGTCTTGTTAAGAGTTGGCAGCTCAGTCATTTCTTTAAGAGGAAAGTCGCTATAACGAACATCTTTACAATTTCCAACGTCATAAGCTCTCAAAACCTTCATCTAATCTGCCTTGAACTGGATGTCATTGATAAGGCTGACACCTTCCCATTTTGGAAAATGCTCAGTTTTCGGAATGGCTAGGGGACCACAGAGTATAGTAGCAACACCACGTACACCACCATTGGACTCCATTGCTAATTTCATGTCTTCTGCATTTGAGATGTCATGACCAGAGTTGAGGTATGATCGCATGTGGTTCTTTATAGTAGCAGCTTTACGATCACATGATCCTTTCCCACCTTGGGGATCTGAGAAATCCATTCGCATGCTGATATTGTGCTTTACGGAGAGTTGTCGCACTCCAAGGATGGTGGCAGCGCTGTGATAGCATCCTGCATTGTCCTGTCTTAAGCTCACCGATTTCAACTCAGGCATTGCACTCTTCAGCTTTTCGATGACATCATCGATGACGGCCAACACAAACAGGCTGTCTTGGTTACTCTTCTAAAACACATGGACAAGAGTCAGGGTCTGCAGGGTCTTGCCAGCAAGCTTCCTCATTGCCACACTAACATGCCATGAGAGACCTCGCTTGCCAAACCAGTCTGCCTGGCTCTCTCTGTATTTTCTTGGGATGAATTTCATTGCCCAGTCTAGGACAACTAGTACAGAGCTGTCATCTAAGGCGTTCAGGATGTCAAGGCGGGCCTCATCTTGGTTGATGGAACGTAATATGTGTGCCTTCCAAGCCCCGATGTTCTTCTTGGACTGCGCCACCACGAACTTCATTTCTTCTTTGTCTTCGTGAGGAATCCTAGCCTTTTCTAGCTGGAACTCTACCTCTTGAATAACAATCGGAAACAGGCTGCATCTATCACAAACTAGATCATGCTGATGATTACATTTGGTGGTAAAATCAGGGTCCTCAGCAAGACTAAGGGCATAACTCCTGCAATGGTCTGGGACACGTGAGCCTGACGATACTTGGACCTGAAATGAGACACAAACATCACATAATCACGCCAGATAAAGATTTCATGTGCTAAGACTCACTCATTTGTACGACAACACACTTCGAAATTTTTTGCAGTATCTCGAGTAGGAAAAAGAACACAAACTAAATCATGTCAATATGAAACATCGTGTCCTTTTATGGACACCACGTTGATAGTTGCTTATCGTTTACATAATAAGCAAACTGGAGTGTAAAAGCGCGCATTACTTGAAAAGGGCGCTCACTAATGCGAACTCGTCAAAACATCTTCTAATCATCATCACCACAAGGCTTCTTGTCAGGTAGTTATAGAAAATACTTTGAAAGATCACTGACCTTATAATCGCCTTTCAAGTAACGCTTTGCCAGTTTCAGCTTTCTAATTTGTTCCCTTGACCATGACAGACCAAGTTCATAGACGTCGCCTAGCTTATCCACAACTGCAATCATGTCGTCAAATGCTTTTCCGCCTTCTGCTGAGAAGTAGTCTAGGCCCTGAAGTGAGGTGCGGATGGAGGCAGGACAAACATCTAGTATCCTGCAAAGACTACTGCGGCTCAAAGGTGAACTGAATCCTGTCTCCATACAGTAACTCTGATACTGCTTCACAATCTGTTCTGGGATGGAGGTTCGAAGGACGTTTGGGATCTTTATTTCAGTGGTAGAGAGCTTCAAGGTTTTCTCCCCGAACGGTAGGTCTTGTACTACTCTTGCACTCGTAATGAATGCCAAGAAATGGTCGAGCTTATCCAGAGGTACTTTTATTCTGGCATGCTTTTGGAGAGGAAGTTCAGCGCCTCTGCCATGGAGCAACAGGTGATGTCTTGCAATGCTGTATCTATAGCGAGTTATATCTGGAATCCACTTTTGAATGGTTTTGAAGCTGACCTTATCAGCAAAGATGGAAAGAATTTGTCTGCGGCTGTTCCAGTGACTGGCATTCTCGTAACATTCTGCTAAGGCTTCTAACAGCGAACAATCCATGTCCTCATCGTCATCCAATTGGCTTTCTTTTATGGCTCTTAATAGCATCTCAGAATTATTCGGCGCAATTTCCTCGAGGGTGGCGACAACAACCTGCCTGCCTTTCCTCAAATAGTGCCGCTTGGTCCGTTCTGCAGCTTTATCCCATGACGTCTTCATTGAGGTTCGCACTGGACTGATATCTCTGGCAGCAAGAAAGCAATTGAGCTTATCCTTGGGAGTAGATGGTTCTTGAGCGCCCTCCTGAGATTGGCTTGTTATTGACAGGTCGAAGCTTGGGACATAGCAGAAGGTGAGAAGAGTGTTGTTGACACTACGCTCATTGGGGTATCTGGCATACGCTGATATTGTGGGGTTTTGAACGAAACTTCAGGAGAGTCGTCCTGAAATATAACGTTTGAGTTGTTAGTATGTCAAATTAATAATGCACCACGGGGGGGGGGGGGGTACTCCCTTATATCCATTTTGATCTGAAATACGGTATGGTTTGTGCACTCTAGTCTTGAATTGGGTATGCTACTTCTTCATCATTAGGCCATAACACCATCAACAAAAGCCCTTCTCAAATTATGTTTACGCCAACCGTGTACGTGAAATAGGTCTGAAATAAGGTATCAAATTTTTGATCAGGTCTGAAATAGGGTAGGGAAAATCGCAGATTTTACTCTGAAATAGGGTAAGGGTTTCAGGAAGCAGGTCGCACACCCCCACCCAATTTTTCTGAGAGTACCCCCGGGAAATTACCCTATTTATCTGATCTCAGCACAGTCGGCTCAACTCGTTATTTTAAAAAATAATATGACTTTTATTTTGTGTGTGGAATTCTAACGAAATAAACCGTGTGCTTTGGGAATCCTGTGGTTATGGATTCCTGTGCTGTAATGTACGTATGTAGAAGGTAAACTTAGTGTACCACGTAAGCACAGGAAGCCAGAAAATAAGGAGTTGAACCGCCGTGATCTCAGAAACTTATTTTCTCAACAGTAAATATTGGGAGCATAACATACATGCAATGTCGTTGTCTTTAACTGCACTTCCAACTCATCAACTTCTGTTGTGGGACTGGTGGGTGTATAAAGCGTCTTCATTTTATCTCGGCATGACCTGCATATTCCTGATAACGCAACACACGTTACAGAATAAGAATAGAACGACGCCTTGATGATGCATAACGAAACTGTAAACAATAAATTATATACCATAGTTTGAATGACCACCTTACCAGATCCAGCTTGAATAAACACACCAGTCTTTCGTAGTACCATCTCTGAATCCTGTTTCCCTATTCCCCTGTCTCCTTGTGGCCAGGTTTCACAACGGCCTTTTCCGTGGTTAGACAAAGCAGTTGGTATTCTGCATCTGGTGGCTCCTCTCATCCATCCTACACCTAGCTTCCCACGATGACGCGGACATATGGTCATCCTTTCAAAAGAATCTGGTATTTTGAAAACTGCCGCGCGACACAATATCAGGTCAATTTCGTTTTCTGGTCCAGTAAACGAATATGATGCCAGATGATTTGCAATATCTTTTGAACATGACGATAGAGGAACAACCTGGACTTCCTTTTTTCTATCTCTACCGTCAAAACCACAGACCCCTCCTGTTATTGCCTTGAGCGAGCAGCAAACTTCCATCATCATAAAGATCAGCTGTACAACTGATACCTGGTACCCAGAAATGCATACGACACCACGTCTAGCAAAGTGACAGAATGCATGTCATTGTTTTGGAAATGAGACAAAATGTCTGCAGGGATTACCTCGCTGGTTTATTAAATTACCAGGCTACAAAACTCACTTGGTTTAGCGAATCGATCCTCTCCCGCTAGCAAAATTGTATATTTCACTGCACTAACATAATTGTCAATTGCTTTAAAACCTGGAAAAATAGCCATATATTTGATACTCTTGTTTATTTTCCTAATTTGTTGGAATTATCTTATCTCAATCTGTGACTACTAATTTAGCGAGTGATAAAAAAAAAACCAAGCAATTTGCGCAAGTCACGCACACTCTCCAACATCTGCAGTGCCGATTAATTAGGACTGTTAGAGGTCCTTTAAATCCAATGAAAAATACAAACTAAAACCTACAAACTAAAATTAAATAGTTAATCAATTGCAAAAAGAGGAAATAAGATTTTTTGTCAATGATTAACGGAATTTCAACCTGTCAGTCAAAAATGCTACGTTGTTGGGTGTCCTGTGGTGGTTGTGTTAACATGTGTTCCCAGATCGACTTGCGATTGATTCGGAAGTTTATCCAGCCCAGAAGATCCACAAATATTCCATTTTGAAATCAAAACAGGTATGGATTACTTAAAAATGGAATTATGTTTCTTTCTATATGTCGTTTAAAGCGTTGTTATTAATTTACAAGTCAAAACAAGCACGGATATTGTCTTGCTGTGTTTTGACCCCAAAGGTCAAATGAATACAATTTCACCACACTTCAAGAGCCTGAAGCGTCACGCACGAACATTTGCCCAAAGTTTTCCTTATATCAGTCTAAAAACCTTTATTTCAACATTGGATAACCTGCGTTTCGTAGTGTTTAATGATATAGCACATTCGCTATGACACTTTCTGTAAGACACACTTTTACTGACACAAAATATAGTCTCCGAGAATAAAATTATCTGAAAACTGTAGAATAGCTTGATTGCCCCAAAACGTGGTTAAACAATAGCCAAAGGCTTGTTTAATGAGAATTAGGAGTTATTTTTCATCGGAGGCGTTTCAATTATTTTACACAAGACCACTAAAGTGGAGCCAAAAGTCACCAGTCTGAGCGGCATATTCGGCGGTTTTCGGTAATTTGCATTTTTTATCCAAAATAAAACGAGATTTACCCCAACCAACTATATCATGGTTCTCAGAAGACATTACCCTTTCTAACTTGAAAGTATGAGCGAAATCGATTTTTCAAGGTTTGCCACTGATTTTGAATTTTGTTTGATTTTTACGGACATTGACTCTTAAAGAGTGAAATTATTACCCATATTCAAAATATCGGATATCAGGAATTGATGGGACACACTCCCACCACGCGCACAAGAAGTACTCATCAAATCTAGTAAAACCAACATACCTTCACGATTCTCGTAAAAGTTTTCAAACAGTGAGATGATAACTGACATTAAAATCTCGGAAATAAGGAATTGAGGTGAGACGCCTCACACCTTGAGTACAGGGAATACTTGTATACTCTTTTTCAACATGCTCTTAAAAGTTTTCAAAGAGTGACATGATAACCGAGAGTCAAACTCTCGGAAATCAAGAATTTATAGGAGGCGCTGAACGCCGTGCGCACAAGTACTAGTCATCACAGCTAGTAAAAAGCTTTTACATTCGACGTCCTCTTACAAGTTTTGAAAGACTGAAATTATGACCGAGAGTCAAAATCTCGGATATCAAGAATTCATAACACGAAGCGCACACTGTGTGCACAAGTAGTACTCAACACACAAAGGAAAAACAACCTGCTTTGAAAATGCTCTTACAAGTTTTAAAAGAGTGAGATTAAGACCAAGAGTCAAAATCTCGGAAATCAGGAATTTCTGGGACGCAAACCCAAAGATACGCAAAAATAGCCCTCATTACAGCTAGTAAAAACCACAAACTTGTAAGACGCTCTTACAAGTTTTCAAAGAGTGACATTATCACCGAGATTCAAAATCGCGGAGAACAGGATAGCACACACTCCACTCCGTGCGCACAAGTAGTACTCATCACAGCTACTAAAAACATGCTCCTACAAGATTTCAAAGAGTGACATTATGACGAAGAGTCAAAATCGCGAAAAAAAGGAATTGGTGGGACGCGCTCCACATCGTGCGAACAACTAGTACTTATCACAGCTTGTAAAAACCAGCTACTTTCAATATCCTATTACACGTTTTCAAAGAGTGAGATGATGACCGAGAGCCGAGATCTCAGAAATCAGGAATTGATGGGAGGCGCTCAACACCTTGAGGACGAGTACTACTCATCACAGCTAGTAAAAAGCAGCTACTTTCGAGATGCTATTACAAGTTTTCAAAGAGTGAAATGATGACCGAGGGTAAATATCTAGGAAATCAGGAATTTATGTGACGTGCTCTACACCTTGCGCACAAGTAGTACTTATCACAACTAGTCAAATCAAATTATTTTGAACATGCTCTTACAAGTTTTCATAGAGTAAAATTATTACCGAGATTCAAAATATCGGAAATCAGGAATTGACGGGACGTGCTCCCTACCATCCGCACAAGTAGTACTCATCACAGCTAGTAAAAACATCTACCTTTTACATGCTATTACAAGTTTTCAAAAAGTGAGATTAAAACCGAGAGTCAAAATTTCGGAAATCAGGAATTGATGGGAGGCCGTCCACACCGTCCGCACAAGTACTACTCATGACAGCAAGTAAAAACCTCCTACATTCAACGTCCTCTTACAAGCTTTAAAAGAGTGACATTTTGACCGAGAGTGAAAATCTCGGAAATTAGGAATTGATAGGACGCGCTCCCAATCATGCGCAAAAGTCGCTCTCATGACAGCTAATAAAAAGCACATACTTTTAAGACGCTCTTGCAAGTTTTCAAAGACCCTCTTAAAGGCTTGCAAAGAGTTAGATTATTACCGAGAGTCAAAATGTCGGAAATAAGGAATTGATGTCCATACCTTGCGCACAAGTAGTACACATCATAGCTAGTCAAATCCAATTACTTTGAACATCCTCTTACCAGTTTTTAAAGAGTGAAAAACTAGGAAATCAGGAATTGATGGGGAAGCGCTCCCTACCATATGCACAAGAAGTACTCTTCAAAGCTAGCAAAAACCGAAGATCAAGATTCAATCAAGATTCTCGAACAAGTTTTCAAAGAGTGAGATGATAACCGACAGTCAAAATCTCGGACATCAGGAATTGATGGGAGGCCCTCCACTCAGTGAGCACAAGTAGTACTCATAACCACCTACTTTCAACATGCTCCTCCAAGTTTTCAAAGACTGCGATTAAGACCTAGAGTCAAAATCTCGGAATTCAAAAAATTGATTGTATGCCGTACATACTCTGTGCACAAGTAGTACTCAACAAACGAACAAAAAGCCACCTACTTTCAGCATAGTCTTACAAGTTTTCAAAGACTGCGATTATGACCTAGAGTCAAAATCTCGGAATTCAAAAAATTGATTGTATGCCGTACATACTCTGTGCACAAGTAGTACTCAACAAACGAACAAAAAGCCACCTACTTTCAGCATATTCTTACAAGTTTTCAAAGATTGAGATTATGACCGATAGTCAACATCTCGGAAATTAGGAATTGAAAGGACGCGCTCCCAATCATGCGCACAACTAGTACTTATCACAGCTTGTAAAAAACAGCTACTTTCAATATCCTATTACAAGTTTTCAAAGAGTGAGATGATGACCGAGAGCCAAAATGTCAGAAATCAGGAATTGATGGGAAACGCTCCATACCATGCACAAAAGTAGTACTAATCACAGGTACTAAAAGCCACCTCCTTTCAACGTTTTGTTCAGAGATTTAAACGAGTGTGATTATGTACGAGAGGAGAGATCAGGAGGAGATCAGGAGTTGATGGGACACAGTCAGCTTCGTCCACAAAATTGGCACTCATCATAGCTAGTAAAAACCACCATTTTTCAACATGCTCCTACAAGTTTTCAAAGAGTGAGCTTATGACCGAGAGTCACAACCTCGTAAATCAGGAATTCATGAGACGCGCTGCATGCCGTGCGAAAAGTATTACTCATAACCGCTCGTACAAGTTGTCAAAGACTAAGATTATGACGGAGAGTCAAAATCTCGGAATCAAGAATTGATGGCACGCCTTCAACACTGTGTGCAGAAGTAGTACTAAACACACCAAGAAAAAACAACCTACTATCAAAATGCTCTTACAAGTTTTAAAAGAGTGACATTAAGACCGGAAGTCAGGAATTTATGGGACGTGCTCCCAACCATGCGCAAAAGTAGCGCTTATGACAGCTAGTAAAAACCACCCACTTTCAGCATGCTCTTAAAAGTTTTCAAAGAGTGAGATTATGACCGAGATTCAAAATCTCGGAAATCAGGAATTGATGGGACGCTTTCCACACCTTCAGCACAAGTAATACTCGTCACAGCTAGTAAAAACCGCCTACTTTCAACATGCTCTTACGAGTTTCCAAAGACTAAGATTATGACGGACATTCAAACTCTCGCAAAACAAGAAATGATGAAACGCAATCCACGCCGTGCGCAAAAGTAGTACAAATCAGAGGCACTAAAAACCACCTCTATTCAACGTGCTCTTAAGAGTTTTCAAAGAGTGTGAGTATGAGGGAGAGTCAAAATCTCGAAAATAGGAATTGAAAGGACGCGCTTCCCACCATGCCCACAAGAAGGACACTTCAAAGCTAGTAAAAACCACATACTTCAAGATTCTCGTTAGATGATAACCGACATTCAAAGTCTCGGAAATTTGGAATTAATGGCAAGCGCACCACACAGTGCGCACAAGTGGTACTCATCACAACTGGTAAAAACCACCTACTTTCAGCATGCTCTTACAAGTTCGGAAATCAGGATTGATGGGACGCGCTCCACACCTTGAGCAGAAGTAATACTCTTCACAGCCAGTAAAAACCACCAACTTTAGACATGCTCTTACGAGATTTCAAAGACTGAGATTATGACCGATATTCAAAATCTTGCAAATCAAGAAATAATGCGCCGCCCTCCACGCCGTGCACACAAGTTGAACTAAAACAACCTCCTTTTAACGTGCTCTTTACAGTTTTTAAAGAGTGTGATTATGAGCGAGAGTCAAAGTCTCGGACATCACGAATTGATGGGACGCGCTCAGCACCGTGCACAAAAGTGGCACTCATCACAGCTAGTTAAAACAAAAAAGTGACAAAAAAAAGTGACCTTTTGACCGATAGTCAAAATCTCGGCAAAAAGGAATTGATGGGACGCGCTCTAGACAATTCTCACAAGTAGTATTAGCGAAAGCTAGTAAAAGTCAGCAATTTTTGACATGATCTGACAAGTTTTCAAAGAGAGAGGTGATGACCAAGAGTCAAAATCTCGGAATTCAGGAATTGATGGGACGCGCTCCACACCGTGCTCAGCTAGTTCAAACCACCTACCTTCAAGATGCTCTTACAAGTTTTCAAAAAGTAAAATGATGACCTTGAGTCAAAATCTCGGAAATAGGGAATTCATTAGACGCGCCCCATGCCTTGCGCACAAGTAGTGCTCATCTCATCTAGTAAATCCAATTTCTTTGAACATGCTCTTAAGAGTTTTCAAAGAGTGAAATTATTACCGAGATTCAAAATCTCGGAAAAAAGGAATTTATAGGACGTACTCCCCACCCTGAGCACAAGAAGTACTCTTCAAAGCTAATAAAAACAAACTACCATAAAAATTTTCGTACAAGTTTTCAAAGAGTGAGATGATAACCGAAGTTCAATATCTAACTATCTCCTTTCAACGTGTTCTTCAGAGTTTTCAAAGAGTGAGTTAATGACCGAGAGTCCAAATCTTGGACTTCAGGAATTGATGAGACGCCCTCAGAACCGCGCACAAAAGTGGCACTCATCACAGCTAGTTAAAACCACCTACCTTAAACATGTTCCTACAAGTTTTCAAAGAATGCGTTAATGACCGAGCGTCAAAATCTCGGAAATCAGGAATTGATGGGACGCGCTCCAGACAATTATCACAAGTAGTACTAGATACAGGTAGTAAAAATCACCAATTGTGGACGTGATCTTACAAGTTTTCAAAGAGGGGGATTATGACCAAGAGTCAAAATCTCGGTATTCATGAATTGCTGGGACGTGCTCAACACCGATATAAAAACCACTTACTTTCAACATCCTCTTAAGAGTTTATAAAGAGTGCGATTATAAACAGGAGTGAAAATCTTGGAAATCGGGAACTGATGCGACCAGCTCCACACCGAAAGCACAAGTAGTACTCATCAAAGGTAGTAAAAGCCACCTACCTTCAATACCCTCTTACGAGTATTTAAAGAGTGTGATTATGAACGAGATTCAAGATCTCAGAAATCAGGAATTGATGACACGCGCTCCACACCGTGTGCACAAGTAGTACTCATCACAGCGAGTAAAAACCACTTACTTTCAAAATGCTCTAATGACTTTTTAAAGAGTAGGATTATGATCGAAAGTCAAAATCTCGCAAATCAGGAATTCATGGAACGCGCTCCAGACCGCTCTCACAAGTAGTACTAGTGAAAGCTTTTAAAAAGCACGTAGTTTCAACATGATTTTAAAAGATTTCAGGGAGGGAGATTATGATTAAGAGTCAAAATCTCGGAATTCAGGAATTCATGAGACCGGCTCCATGCCGTGCTCCATGTATTACTCATCACAGCTAGCAAATGCCACCTACTTACAACCTGCTCCTACAACTATTCAAACAGTGAGATTATCACTGGGTATCAAAATATTGGAAAGTAGGAATTCATAGGACGAGAGTCACACCGTGCGCACAAGCATTACTCATCACAGCTAGTAAAAACCACCCTCTTTCCACATGCTCTTACAAGTTGTCAAAGACTAAGATTATGACGGAGATTCAAAATCTCGGAACTCAGGAATTGATGGGACGCACTCCACACCTTAAGCAGAAGTAATACTCGTCACAGCTAGAAAAAACCACCTCCTTTTAGCATGCACTTAATGTTTTCAAAGAGTGAGATTATGACCGACAGTGAAAATCTCGGATATCAGGAATTCATGGGACGCTTTCCACACCTTCAGCACAAGTATTACTCGTCACAGCTAGTAAAAACCACCTTCTTTCCACATCCTCTTACAAGTTGTCAAAGAGTAAGATTATGACGGAGAGTAAAAATCTCGGAAATCAGGAATTGATGGGACGCGCTCTACACCTTATGCGGAAGTAATGCTCGTCACAGCTAGTAAAAACCATCTACGTTCAAACAAGCTCTTACAAGTTTTCAAAGAGTGAGATTAAATCCGATAGTCAACATCTCGAAAATCAGGAATTGATCGGACGCGCTCCACACCTTGAGCACGAGTACAACTAATCACAGCTACTAAAAAGCAGCTACTTCGAGATGCTATTACAAGTTTTCAAAGAGTGAGATGATGACCGAGGGTCAATATTTAGGAAATCAGGAATTGATGGGACGCGCGTAGTACTCATCACAGCTAGTAAAATCCACCCACTTTCAAAATCCTCTTATAAGTTTTAAAAGAGCGAGATTAAGACCGAGAGTCAAAATCTTAGAAATCAGGAATTTTTGTGACGTGCTTCATACTTTGCCCATAAGTAGTACTCATCACAGCTAGTCAAATGCAATTACTTTCAACATGCTCTTACAAGTTTTCAAAGGGTGAAATTATTACCGAGATTCAAAATCTCGGAAATCAGCACTCCCTCCCATGCGCACAAGAAGCACCCTTCAAAGCTAGTAAAAATCACATACCTTCGAGAATGTCATACAAGTTTTCAAAGTGTGAGATGATAACCAACATTTAAAATCTCGAAAATAAGGAATTGATGGGGCGCACTTCCCACCATGCGCACAAGAGGTTCCCTAGTAAAACCCACATACCTTCAAGATTCTTGTACAAGTTTTCAAAGAGTGAGATGATAACCGACAGTCAACATCTCGGAAATCAGCAATTGATGGGAGACGCTCCACACCTTGAGCAGATGGAATGCTTGTAACATCTAAAAACATCCACCCTCTTACAAGTTTTAAAAGACTGAGATTATGACCGAGAGTCAAAATCTCGGAAATCAAGAATTGATGGCACGAAGTACACACTGTGTGCACAAGTAGTACTCAACAGACGAAGAAAAACCAACCTGCTTTGATCATGCTCTTACAAGGTTTGAAAGAGTGAGATTAAGAGGGAGAGTCAAAATCTCGTAAATCACAAATTTATTGGACGCGCTCTCATCGATGCGCAAAAGTACCCCTCATGACAGCTAGTAAAAACCACATACTTTTAAGACGCTCTTACAAGTCTTCAAAGAGTGAGATTATCACCGAGAGTCAAGATCTCGGAAAAAAGGAATTGATGGCACGCACTCCACACCGTGCGCACAAGTAGTACTCATCACAGGTAGTAAAAACATGCTCCTACAAGTTTTCAAAGAGTGAGATTATGACGGAGAGTCAAAATCTCGGAAAACAGGAATTCATAGGACGCGCTCCACACCGTTAGCACAAGCAGTTCTCATCACAGCGACTAAAAACCACTGACTTTCAATATGCTCTTAACAGTTTTTAAAGAGTGCGATTATGAAGAAGAGTAAAAATCTTAGAAATCAGGAATTGATGGGACGCGCTCCACACCGACCGCACAAGAAGTACTCATCAAAGGTAAAAAAAACCACCTACTTTCAATATCCTCTTAAGAGTTTTCAAACATTCCGATTATTTACGAGATTCAAGATCTCGGAAATCAGGAATTGATCAGAAGCGCTCCACACCTTGTGCACAGAAAGTACTCATCACAGCGAGTAAAAATCACTTTCTTTCATCATGCTCTTAAGATTTTTTAAAGATTACGAATATGACCGAAATTCGAAGGCTCGGTAATCAGGAATTCATGGGCGCGTTCCACACCGTTCGCAAAAGTAGTACTCATTACAGCGAGTAGAAACCACTTACTTTCAACATGCTCTTAAGAGTTTTTAAAAAGTGCGATTATGAACAAGAGTGAAAATCTTAAAAATCAGGAATTGATGGAGGCGCTACATGCCGAGCGCACAAGTAGTACTCATCACGACTAGTAAAAACTACCTATTTTCCATATGCTCTTAGAAGTTGTGAAGACTATGACGGGAGAGTCAAAATTTGGAAAAAAAAAGTGATGGAAAGCGCTTCACATCTTAAGAAGAACTAATATTCGTCACAGCTAGTAAAAAGCACTTACTTTCACAAAGCTCTTACAAGTTTTCAAAGAGTGAGATTATAACCGAGAGTTATCATCTCGGAGATTAGGAAGTGAGAGGACGCCCTCAACATCGTGCGCACAGGTAGTAGTCATCAAAGGTAGTAAAAACAGCCTACTTTCAATATCCTCTTAGAAGTTTTAAAATTGTGCCATTATGAACGAGATTCATGATCTCAAAAATCAGGAATTGATGAGAAGCACTCCACACCTTGCGCACAAGTAGTACTCACTACAGCGAGTACAAACCACGTACTTTCATCATGCTCTTAAAAGTTGTTAAAGATTGCGATTATGACCGAAACTCAAAACTCGGAAATCAGGAATTCATGGGACGCGTTCCACGCCGTTCTCACAAGCAGTACTAGTCACAGCTTGTAAAAATCACCAAGTTTTAACATGCTCTTACAAGTTTTAAAAGAAGGAGATTATGACGGTGAGGTAAAATCTCGGAATTCAGGAATTGATGGGACGCCCTACACACCGTGCTCACTATTAGTAGTCACCACAGCAAGCTAAAACCACCTACTTTCAAGATGCTGTTACAAGTTCTCAAAGAATGAGATGATGACCGAGAATCACAATCTCGGAATTCAGAAATTCATGAGACGCGCTCCATGCCGTGCGCACAAGCAGTACTCATCACGGCTAGTAAAAGCAACCTACTTTCAACCTTGTCTTACAACTTTTCAAACAGGGAGATTATCACCGGGAGTCAAAATCTCGGAAAAAAGGAATAGATGGGACGCACTCCACGCCGTGTGCACAAGTAGTACCAAAACAACCTTTTTTCAACGTGCTCTTCACAGTTTTCAAAGAGTGTGATTATGAACGAGAGTTGCACATCAGGAATTGGTGGAATTCGTTCAGAACCGTGCACAAAAGTGGCACTTATCACAGCTAGTAAAGGCCACCTACTCTCAACAGACTCCTCCAAGTTTTCAAAGAGTGAGATCATGACGGAGAGTCAAAATTTCGGAAAACAGGAATTTGTGGGACGCGCTCAACACAGTTCGCACAAGTAAAAACCACTTACTTTCAACATGTTCTTAAGAGTTTTTAAAGAGTGCGATTATAAACAATAGTGAAAAACTTGGAAAGGAGGACTTGATGGGACGCGCTCTACCCCTTCAGCACAAGAAATACTCGTCACAGCTAGTAAAAACCACCTACCTTCACCCCACTTCTATGAGTTTTTAAAGACTGAGAGTATGACCAACATCCAGAATCTCGCAAATCGACAAATGATGGGACGCCCCTCCACGCCGTGCGCACAAGTAGTACTAATCACAGGTACTAAAAACAACCTCCTTTCAACGTTCTCTTAAGAGATTTAAAAAAGTGTGATTGAGAACGACAGTCAAAGTCTCGGAAATCAGGAATTGATGGGACGCAGTCAACACCGTCCACAATATTAACCCTCATCACAGCAAGTAAAATCTGCCTACTTCGAACATGCTCCTAGAGGTTTCAAAGAGTGAGCTTATCACCGAGAGTCAAAATTTCGGAAATCAGGAATTCATGAGACGCGCTCCATCGCGTGCGCACAAGTATTACTCATAATAGCTAGTAAAAACCACCTTCTTTCCACATCCTCTTACAAGTTTTCAAACACTAAGATTATGACGGGGAGTCAAAATCTCGGAAATCAAGAATTGATGGCACGTCGTCCACACTCTGTGCACAAGTAGTACTCAACACACGAAGAAAAAACAACCTACTATCAAAATGCTCTTACAAGTTTTAAAAGAGTGAGATTAAGAGGGAAATAAGGAATTTATAGGACGCACTTCCAACCATGCGCAAAAGTAGCGCTTATGACAGCTAGTAAAAACCACAAACTTTCAAGAGGCTCTTACAGGTCTTCAAAGAGTGTGATTTTCACCGAGAGTCAAAATCTCGGAAAACAGGAATTTATGGAACGCACTCCACACCGAGCGCACAAGTAGTACTCATCACAGCTAGCAAAAACCACCTACTTTCAGCATGCTCTTACAAGTTTTCAAAGAGTGAGATTATGACCGAAATTCAAACTCTCGCAAAAGAAGAAATGATTGCCCTCCACGCCGTGCGCAAAAGTAGTACAAATCACAGGTAGTAAAAACCACCTCCATTCAACGGGCTCTTA
Source organism: Pachyseris speciosa (assembly GCA_016490735.1). NCBI lineage: Eukaryota > Metazoa > Cnidaria > Anthozoa > Scleractinia > Pachyseridae > Pachyseris > Pachyseris speciosa. The sequence goes on along the minus strand of JAEMWC010001106.1, from coordinate 46,206 downwards.
AGAGTTTTCAAAGATTGTTATTACGAACGAGAGTCAAAATCTCGGAAATCAGGAATTGATGGGACGCGCTCCCCACCATGCCCACAAGAAGTACTCCTCAAAGCTTGTAAAAACCACGTACCTTCAAGATTCTCCTACAAGTTTTCAAAGAGTGAGATGATAACCGACATTGAAAATCTCGGAAATCAGGAACTAATGGCAGGCGCTCCACAGAGTGCGCACAAGTAGTACTAAAACAACCTCCTTACAACGTGCTCTTCACAGTTTTTAAAGAGTGTGATTATGAACGAGAATCGAATTCTCGGACATCAGGAGTTAATGGGACGCGCTCAGCTTCGTCCACAAAATTGGCACTCATTACAGCTAGTAAAAAGCACCTACTTTCATCATGTTCCTAAAAGTTTTCATAGAGTGAAATTATTACCGCGATTCAAAATCTCGAAAATCAGGAATTCACGGGAGACGGTCCCCACCATCCGCACAAGTAGTACTCATCATAGCTAGTAAATACCATCTACCTTTTACATGCTATTACAAGTTTCCAAAGAGTGAGATTATAACCGAGAGTCAAAATCATAGAAATTAAGAATTCATGGAAGGCCCTCCACAACGTGCCCAAAAGTACTACTCATGACAGCAAGTAAAAACCTCCTACATTCAACATCCTCTTACAAGTTTTCAAACACTGCGATTATGACCGAGAGTCAAAATCTCGGAAATCAGGAATTGATGGGACGCGGAGCCAATCATACGCAAAAGTAGCCCTCATAACAGCTAGTAAAAAGCACATACTTTCAAGACGCTCTTACAAGTTTTCAAACAGTTAGATTATCACCGAGAGGCAAAAGCTCGGAAAAAAGGAATTGTTGGGACGCACTCCACGCCGTACGCCGAAGTAGTACTCATTAAAGCTAGTAAATACCACCTTCTTTCAGCATGCTCTTACGAGTTTTCAAAGACTGAGATAATGATCGACATTCAAAGTCTCGCAAATCAAGAAATGATTGGACTCCCTCCACGCCGTGCGCACAGGTAGTACTAAAACAACCTTTTTTCAACGTGCTCTTCAGAGTTTTAAAAGAGTGTGATTATGAACGAGAGTCAAAGTCACGGACATCAGGAATTTCTGGGACGCGTTCAGCACCGTGCACAAAAGAGGCACTCATCACAGCTAGTAAAGACCACGTACTCTCAACAGGCTCCTACAAGTTATCAAAGAGTGAGATTATAACGGAGAGTCAAAATCTCGGAAAACAGGAATTCATGGGACGCCCTTCACACCGTACGCACAAGTAGGACTCATCATAGCGAGTAAAAAAAACTTACTTTCAAGATGGTCTTTAGAGTGCGATTATGAACAAGAGTGAAAAAGTTGGAAAGAAGGAATTGGTGGGACGAGCTCTACCCCTCCAGCACAAGAAATACCTTTTACAGCTAGTAAAAACAACCTATCTTCAACGTGCTCTTACGAGTTTTCAAAAACTGAGATTATGACCGACATTCAGAATCTCGCAAATCGAGATATTATGGGAAGCCCACCACACCGTGCGTACAAGTAGTACTAATCACAGGTACTAAAAACAACCTCCTTTCAACGTTCTCTTAAGAATTTTCAAAGAGTGAGCTTATGACCGAGAGTCAAAATCTCGGAAATCAGGAATTCATGAGACGCGCTCCATGCCGTGCGCACAAGTATTACTCATAACAGCTAGTAAAAACCACCTTTTTTCAACATGCTCTTACAAGTTTTCAAACACTAAGATTATGACGGAGAGTCAAAGACTCGGAAATCAAGAATTGATGGCACGCCGTCCACACTGTGTGCAACTAGTACTCAAAAAACGAAGAAAAACTAACCTACTATCAAAATGGTATTACAAGTTTTAAAAGAGTGAGATTAAGACCGGAAATCAGGAATTTATAGGACGCGCACCCAACCATGCGAAAATGTAGCGCTTATGACAGCTAGTAAAAAGCACAAACTTTCAAGACGTTCTGACAGGTTTTCAAAGAGTGAGATTATCACCGAGTGTCAAAATCTTGGAAAACAGGAATTGATGGGACGCACTCCACACCGTGCGCACAAGTAGTACTCATCACAGCTGGTAAAAACCACCTACTTTCAGCATACTCTTACAAGTGTTAAAAGAGTGAGATTATGACCGAGATGCAAAATCTCGGAAATCAGTAATTGATAGGACGCGCTCCACACTTTCAGCACAAGTAATACTCGTCACAGCTAGTAAAAACGGCCTACTTTTAACATGCACTACGAGTTTTCAAAGACTAAGATTATGACCGACCTTTAAACTCTCGCAAAACAAGAAATGATGGGACGCCCTCCACGCCGTGCGCAAAAGTAGTGAAAATCAGAAGTACTAAAAAACAGCACTTTTTAACGTGCTGTTAATAGTTTTAAAAGAGTGTGATTGTAACCGAGAGTCAAAATCTCGGAAATCAAGAATTGATGGGAGGACCTCCACACCGTGCGCACAAATACTACTCATGACAGGAAGTAAAAACCTGCTACATTCAACATCCTCTTACAAGTTTTCAAACACTGAGATTATGACCGAGAGTCAAAATCTCGGAAATCAGGAAATGATGGGACGCGCTGCCACTCATGCGCAAAAGTAGCCCTTATGACAGCTAGTAAAAAACACACACTTTCAAGACGCTCTTACAAGCTTTCAAAGAGTTAGATAATCACCGAGAGTCAAAATGTCGGAAATCAGGAATTGATGTGCATACCTTGCGCACAAGTAGTACTCATCATAGCTAGTCAAATCCAATTACTTTAAACATGCTCTTACCAGTTTTCAAAGAGTGTTATTATTACCGAGTTTTAAAATCTAGGAAATCACGAATTGATGGGGACGCGCTCCCCAACATGCGCACAAGAAGTACTCTTCAAAGCTAGCAAAACCCACACACCTTCAAGAGTCTCGTACAAGTTTTCAAAGAGTGAAATGATAACCGACATTCAAAATCTCGGAAATCAAGAATTGGTGGGAGGCCCTCCACTCAGTGAGCACAAATAGTACTCATAACAGTTAGTAAAAATCACCTACTTTCAACATGCTCCTACAAGTTTTCAAAGAGTGAGATAATGACGGAGAGTCAAAATCTCGAAAAACAGGAATTCATGGGACGCGCTCCACACGGTTCGCACAAGTAGTACTCATCACAGCGAGTAAAATGCAGTAACTTTCAATATGGTCTTACTCAGTTAATTAGGGAACTAACACCTGTCACTTCAGTTTCTAATACTCTAATTGGTTTATGCATAACAAACTCCCTAGAAAAGGTTTCAAAATCGGGTTTCATCCACCTTGGTATAAGTCATCATTCTCTTGTTTTCTTGACACGTAAGGCCCAGTATGACCGTAATGGTCCTCGCATGATCGAGACAAGGCAAGTTAAGCACTTTGACAGTAATGAGTTCTTAAGTGATCTCAATCAAATGCCATGGGGCAATGTCGATTTGTATTCTGATCCTAATGACTTGTGGCGTGAATGGAAAAAAATATTTCTCACCTGTGTTGACAAACACGCACCACTGAAATTGAAAAGGGTCCGTAAAAAGCGATGTCCATGGATCACTGGTGTTGTCCTGAACAAAACCAGAAGAAGGGATTTCCTTAAAAAGAAGGCAATCTCTCCCAATGATTCAGCCTCATGGAATCAATACAAGCATGCTAGAAACCGGGCAAATAACGCAATTAAGCTCGCAAAGAAACTCTATTTTGCTGACAACCTGGAAGCTAATAAAGGAAATTTGCGAAAAACATGGAACATATTTAACGAGATAACCTCCCGTAACAGTGGTAAGATGTCCAATATCTTGGAAATCAAAGCTGATAATACAGTAGTTAGTAATCCGGAAGACATTGCCGAAACTATGAACGAACACTTTACTAATATTGCGCAAGTATTAGCAGAACATATTCCTTCCGTAGAAGTAAATCCTGAATTCTATCTGGAAACTAGTGATAAATCGTTTTCTTTGCAAACTCCTAGTATTGATATTGTATTAAGTCTTTTAAAGAAAATTGATGACAAAAAAGCCACTGGTCTTGACAAGATTCCGAGCAAGCTGTTGAAGATGGCTGCTGGTATTATCGCACCTTCGCTTACCGCTATCTATTCTAATTCTATTCTCACTGGAATATATCCAAACGAATAGAAATCGGCCAAAGTAACTCCAACTTTTAAAAAGAGTCTTAAATCGGATCGTAACAATTATAGGCCTATTTCTGTTCTTCCGATAGTTTCTAAAGTTTTTGAACAAATTGTTCACAACCAACTCTACCATTATTTAAATGATAACAAATTACTATCAAGTTGCCAACCAGGGTTCCGCTCCCTTCATAGTACTCTTACGGCTTTGCTTGAGGCGACAAATGATTGGTCAGTTGACATCGACAATGGGCTACTAAATGGAGTCGTTTTCATCGACCTTACTAAGGCATTCGACACCATTGATCACGAGATTATCTTGCGTAAAATGTCATACATGGGTGTTGACCAGGCAGCTATCAGGTGGTTCTTGTCGTATCTAAGTGGCCGAACCCAAAGATATAATGTCAACGGCAAACTATCAACTGCTCGCGATCTCAAGTGCGGCGTTCCACAGGGGAGTATATTGGGTCCTTTGCTTTTCCTAATTTATATTAATGATCTCCCCAACTGCCTGCCGGCCGCTGCGCCAAGGATGTTTGCTGATGACACAAACATTACACTATCGGCTAAAACGTTAACGGATCTCAAACAAGCCTTAACCCCTGAACTAAGTAACCTTAGCTACTGGTTTAAGGCCAACAAGCTTAGTTTAAACGTTGCCCAAACAGAGTTAATGTTAATTGGGTCAAGGCAGAGATTATCTGTCCAAAATGAAGACTTCGAAATAAGAATTGACGATCAAATCATCAAGAGGGTTGGACATACCAAATCCCTGGGTGTTACCATCGATGCTCATCTTACTTGGCGCAAACACGTTGAAGAAATAAGCAAGAAAGTATCCTCAGCTATAGGTGCCCTCAAACGGGTGCGACCTTTTATTCCGAAGGAAACTGCCATCCAAATTTATAACGCGCTAATTTTGCCAAACTTTGATTACTGCAGCCCGGTTTGGGACTGTCTTAGTGGCTACTTGAGTGATAAGCTCCAAGAATTGTAGAATCGTGCAGCTAGATTAATTACAAAATTGCCCTTTGATACGAACTCTGACCACCCCTATCCACCCTTAACTGGGAGAGGCAATCAATAAGACGAAAGAAACAGAAAGCCTTAATGATGTATAAAACAATGAATGGTCTTACCCCGGAATATCTCCAACGTCATTTCGCTCAGAGCTACTCTAATTACAACCTGATAAACTCTGAGGGAAAACTGGCATTGCCGAAACCAAGAACCAATTATTTAAAACGTAGCTTCTCCTATAACGGGGCCAAGTTATGGAATAACTTGCCCCATAGCTTAAAAAATGTCGGATCTGCTGATCAATTTAAGCGAAATCTGAAGAAGGTATCCTACATATCGGATTCCCACACGGCAATCATGTAAAGCAGTCAGTTCTAAATAGTCTTAGTTTTTAATTTGTAATACTCAACTGATGATTTTCCGTGTTGAAATAAAGTCGTGTTGCAAAAAAGTGGCACTCATTACAGCTACTAAAAACCACCTACTTGCAACATGGCCCTACAAGTTTTCAATGAGTGAGATTATGACGGAGAGTCAAAATCTCGGAAAACAGGAATTCATGGGACGCGCTCCACACCTTGCGCACAAATAATACTCATCACAGCTAGTACAAACCACCTACTTTGAAAATGCTCTTCCAAGTTTTAAAAGAGTGAGACTAACACAGAGAGTCAACATCTCAGAAATCAGGAATTTATGTGATGTGCTCCATAACTTTTGGCACAATTAGTAATCGTCAAAGCTAGTCAAATCCGATTACTTTGAACATGCTCTTACAAGTTTTCAAAGAGTGAAATTATGACCGGTTTTCAAAATTTCGGAAATCAGGAATTGATGGGACGCGCTCTCCACCATGCCCACGAGAAGTACTCTTCAAAGCTAGTAAAAACCACATACCTTCAAGATTCTTGTACAAGTTTTCAAAGAGTGAGATGATAACCGACATTCAAAAATCTCGGAAATCAGGAATTGATGGGAAGCGCTCCACACAGTGTGCACAAGGAGTACTACATCACAGCTAATAAAAAAAATCTACCTTCTATATGCTCTTCCAAGTTGATAAAGAGTTAGATGATGACCGAGAGTCAAAATCATTGAAATAAGGAATTGATGGGAGACGCTCCACACCTTGAGCACAAGTAATATTCGTAACATCTAGTAAAAATCACCCTTTTTCAACATGCTCTTGCAAGTTTTCAAAGAGTGAGATGACAACCAAGAGTCAAAATCTCGGTAATCAAGAATTGATAGGAGGCCCTACACACCGAGCGCACAAGCACTACTCATTACAGCTAGTAAAAACCTCCTACATTCAACAAGATCTTAGAAGTTTTCAAAGACTGAGATTATGACCGAGAGTCAAAATCTCGGAATTCAAGAATTGATGGCACGCCGTCCACACCCTGTGCACAAATAGTACTTAACAAACGAACAAAAAACCACCTACTTTAAGCATGCTCTTACATGTTTTCAAAGAGTGAGATTATGACGAGATCCAAAATCTCGGAAATCAGATATTGATGGGACGCGCTCCACACCTTCAACACAAGAAATACGCGTCACAGCTATTAAAAACCACCTACTTTCAACATGCTCTTACCAGTTTTCAAAGACTGAGATTATGACCGACATTCAGACTCTCGCAAATTAAGAAATGATGGGAAACACTCCACACCATAAACACAAGTAGTACTAATTACGTGTAGTTATAACCACCTCCTTTCAACGTGCTCTTCAGAGCTTTAAAAACGTGTGATTATGAACGAGAGTCAAAGTCTCGGACACCAGGAGCTTGTGGGACGCGCTCAGTACCGTGCAAAAAAGTGGCACTCATCACAGCTAGTAAAAACCACCTACTTTCAACATGCTCTTACATGTTTTCAAAGAGTGAGATTATCACCGAGAGTCCAGATCGCGGAAATAAGGAATTTATGATACGCCATCCCAACCATGCGCAAAAGTAGTCCTTATGACAGCTAGTAAAAACCACATACTTTCAAGACGCTCTTACAAGTTTTCAAAGAGTGAGATTATCAATGAGAGTCAAAATCGCGGAAAGCGGGAATTGATGGCACGCACTCCACACCGTGAGCACAAGTAGTACTCATTACAGCTAGTAAAAACATGCTCCTAACAGTTTTCAAAGAGTGACATTATGACGGAGAGTCAAAATCTTGAAAAACACGAATTCATGGGAGGCGCTGCAGACCGTACGCACAAGTAGAACTCATCACAGCGAGTAAACATCACGTACTTTCAACATGCTCTTAAGAGTTTTTAAAGAGTGCGAATATGAACAAGAGTAGAAATCTTGGAAATCAGGAATGGATGAGACGCGCTTCACACCGACCGCACAAGTAGCACTCATCATAGGTAATAAAAACCACCTACTTTCAATATCCTCTTAACAGTTTTCAAAGACTGCGCTTATGAACGACATTCAAGATCTAGGAAATGAGGAATTCATGAGACGCGCTCGATACCGCCCGCACAAGTAGTACTCATCAACTCTAGTAAAAATTACCTACTTTCAACCTTCTCTTATAATTTTTCAAACAGGGAGATTATCACTTGGAGTAAAATCTCGGAAAGAAGGAATTAATGGGAGGCGCGCCACACCGTGCGCACAAGTATTCCTCATCACAGCTTGTAAAAACCACCTTCTTCCACATGCTCTTACAAGTTGTCAAAGAGTAAGATTATGACGGAGAGTCAAAATCTCGGAAAACAGGAATTGATGGGACGCACTCCACGCCGTGCGCAAAATTACTTATTACAGCTAGTAAATACCGCCTACTTTCAGCATGCTCTCACGAGTTTTCAAAGACTGAGATTATGATCGACATTCAAAATCTCTCAAGTGAAGAAATGAAGGGACGTCCTCCACGCCGTGCGACGAAGTAGTACTAAAACAACCTTTTTTCAACGTACTCTTCACAGTTTTCAAAGAGGGTGATTATGAACGAGAGTCAAAGTCTCAGATATCAGGAATAGGTGGGTCGCGTTCAGCACCGTGCACAAAAGTGACACTCATCACAGTTAGTACAGACCACCTACTCTTAACAGGCTCCTACAAATTTTCAAAAGAGTGAGATGATGACGGAGAATCAAAATCTCGAAAAACAGGAATTCATGGGACGCGCTCCACACCGTTCGCAGAAGTAGTACTCATCACAGCGAGTAGAAACCACTTATTTTCTACATGCTCTTAAGAGTTTTTAAAGAGTGCCATTATAAACAAGAGTGAAAATCTTGGAAAGGAGGAATTGATGGGACACACTCTACCCCTTCAGCAGAAGAAATCCTCGTCACAGCTAGTAAAAAACACCTACCTTCAGCGCGCTCTTACGAGTTTTTTATGACTGAGATTATGACCGACATTCAGAATCTCGAAAATCGAGAAATGATGGGACGCCCTACACGCCGTGCGCACAAGAAGTACTAATCACAGGTACTAAAAACACCTCCTTTTAACGTCCTCTTAAGACTTTTCAAAGAGTGTGATTATGAACGAGAGTCAAAGTCTCGGACTTCAGGGATTGATGGACGCAGTCAGCACCGTCCACAAAATTGGCCCTCATCACAGCTAGTAAAAACCACCTACTTTCAACATGCTCCTACAAGTTTTCAAAGAGTGACCTTATGACCGAGAGTCAAAATCTCGCAAATCAGGAATTCATGAGACGCGCTCCATCCTGTGCGCACAAGTATCACCCATAACAGCTAGTAAAAACCACCTTCTCTCCATATGCTCTTACAAGTTTTCAAACACTAAGATTTTGACGGGAAGTCAAAATCTCGGAAATCAAGAATTAACGGCACGCCGTCCACACTTTGTGCACAAGTAGTACTCAACACACGCTCTTACAGGTTTTCAAACAGTGAGATTATTACCGAGAGTCAAAATCTCGGAAAACAGGAATTTATGGGACGCCATCCACAACGTGCGCACAAGTAGTACTCATCACAGCGAGTAAAAACCACCTACTTTCAGCATGCTCTTGCAAGTGTTAAAAGAGTGAGATTATGACTGAGATTCAAAATCTCGGAAATCAGGAATTGATGGGACGCGCTCCACACCTTCAGCACAAGTAATACTCGCCACAATTAGTAAAAACCGCCTACTTTCACGATGCTCTTCCGAGTTTTCAAAGACTAAGATTATGACCGACATTCAAACTCTCGCAAAACAAGAAATGATGGGACGCCCTCCACACCGCGCGCTAAAGTAGTACAAATCACAGGTAGTGAAAACCACCTCCTTTTAACGTGCTCTTAAGAGTTTTCAAAGAGTGAGATTATGACGGAGAGTCAAATCTCGGAAATCAGGAATTGATGGGTCACGCGGTCAGACATGGCGGATGTCAGACTCTTTGCTCTGATAGTTGCACTTGTATTGAGCTATTTTAACCAGACTGTAGCATCCAAAAGAGCTAACGGGAACTTTAAGACTCCGCTGTCAGGCTCCACAGTTTTAGAGGACAGTTTCAGCAAGGAACTCCATACGAAATGCAGCAGCAAAGTGCAGCAAAGAATACCGGTAACAGACGAAACGAGAAGGCATGCAATCAAAACCCGCACAAAGCAGAGGTATTTAAAAGGAAAGGTAGCATATTACTTCAATTCAAATGCTACATTTAATGTGGAAATTATCAGAGCAGGAGATGTTGAAATGAACCCAGGTGATATTAGAAATCCCTGTTCAGTATGTGGCAAATCGGTAGCAAGAACTCACCGAACCCTCGACTGCTCGACGTGTAAATTACAATCACACATTAGGTGCAGTTCAATTACACCTACTCTGTACCGCGAACTTTTGGCAAGGGTAAATTATTACTGGGAATGTTCCTCCTGCTTATGGAAAAGTGCGTTAGGTTCACTGCCATTTAACGGAATCGACGACACAGAATTTCTACAAGAGATTCAATGCAGAAGTCAAATCGAAGACGACAACGATGAATACCTATAGGATTTAGTTCACAAACTTGCTACCAACGCAAAACATCTTAAATTAGCACACTTAAACGTCCGCGGCTTAAGGGGAAAAGAGGATGAATTACGAATCCTTTTAAAACTATGACGGTTCGATGTATTCGGAGTAACGGAAACGCATTTGACAAGCGAAATCGCCGATGGAGAAACAAATATCGAAGATTACAGTCTCGTTCGAAGAGACAGACCGGGAAGACAAGGCGGGGGCTGCGCGATATATTATCGCAAGTCGTTAAAAGTTATTCATCGACCGGAGTTGGAAGATGATAAAGTGGAAGGGATATTTATGCAAGTTAAGGCTGACTCAAGAGATACCATGGTAGGAATCATATACCGGCCACCGAATCATAATAGTGAATTTTTCACAGTCTTTCCAAAACTACTTGAAAATGTCTGGTTAAAATTTTCAAATGTAGTACTCCTTGGAGATTTTAATACCAATCTACTTCAGAACGAGGGTGGAGACACATCGTACGAAGGAAAGAAGATGGAAGGGATACTCGATCAGTTTAATCTGAAGAATGTGATAGAAGGGCCAACAAGAATCACTAATCATTCCAAAACATTGATCGACCTTATTGTCACGAATAGGAAAGATTTGGTCAAACAAAAGGGTTCATGTCTCCTGGGTATCTCAGATCACGACATGATTTATGCAACCTTATCAGCCAGCATCCCAAGAGATCCGCCTAAAATAATTACCATCAGGAACTTCAACAAATTCAGTGAAAGAAATTTTCAAAGTGACATTGCCCTGTATTGAGTATTGCCCTGTACTGAGTATTGCACTGTATTGTATTGAGCTATTGTGTATTGAGTATTGAGCTATTGTGTATTGAGCTATTGTATTGAGCTACAGTGCAGCATGCGCCCTTTCAAGTTTGTGAAGTTTTTGATGATCCCACTGATGTTTACCATTCATGGAACTTGCTCTTCACAGAATTGTGCAACGAACACGCGCCATTCAAACAAATCAAAGTACGCACTAACAGCCTGCCCTGGATAACTAAAG